>JNDS01005366.1:0-27007 GCA_000697035.1 Rhizopus stolonifer B9770
TTTTTTTTTTTTTTTTTTTTTTTTTCTTGTCACTAGTTGATAGCGAATTTAGAAGTTCATTGATTGAAAAATGTAAAACACACCACGCCAACATTTTACAATGTGACCAAGATATCAAGGAACTTGCCAAAGAAGCAGAAAGTATCAAACAAACCATTCAAGAATTAGAATCCGAAAAAAACGACTTGCAACACAAGAAGCGAGATGTAGTCCTGGCATCTCAAAAATACGAAAGAGCCAAACGTCTTTTGGAACAAAAGCTGATTGAATTTAAGGAACTTGAAAATGAGCCTGAAAATGACAAGGCACGTATCGATCAATTCAAGACCAAGTTACAAGAATTCTTGGACGAGGAAACTGCGACGCTGTTGGGTTTTACTCAACTTTCTCATGATTTGGCTGCCATCTTCAAGAGCCACAGTCGACGACAGCTTGAGGTGGTTGAGACCTCGGCTCGTTATGAAACGATGAAGCTTTACATTCGAAGTCAACAGACCGCTCTAAATGAAGCGCAAAGCATACTAGCTGATTACAAGCGAGAGCACGATTCTCGGGCCAAACGTGTTTCTATCTACATGACTGAGGCAAGAAATGCCGGAAGAGGCTTATCGGGCGAGCTCAAGGATGCCTTCAAGGAGATTGTAACCCAGTTCAAAGACGGTGGAGAAACGGAATTCAAGACGCTGGAAGAACTCGGTTTGAAAATTGCAGAAAAGGAAGGTGAAGCAGATGCAATCAACTTTGCTAATCCAAATGCCATGAAGCATTATGAGGAAAGAGTGGCAGAAATCGAAAAATTGAATGAAAAAATTGAAAGGGACCAAAAGAATATGGAGAGTTTGAATGCAAAGATTGCTGAACTGAAAGGACGTTGGGAACCTAGTATTGACAGCTTGGTTGCTCGTATCAGTGAGAAATTTTCTGAAGCGTTTGAACGTAAAAAAAAAAAAAAAAAAAAAAAAAAGATTTATATAAATATAACACAAAAGCATATATTTACCAAACATTTTTTTTTTTTTTTTTAATAGGTATTGGATGTACAGGAGAAGTCGGAATTGAGAAACATTCAGATTTTGATAAATGGGGAATACAGATTCTAGTAAAGTTCAGAGAGACTGAAAAGCTTCAAGTCCTGACAGGACAGCGTCAATCTGGAGGAGAAAGATCAGTTTCGACCATTCTTTATCTGATGTCACTCCAAAATTTAGCCAAGTCACCCTTTAGAGTGGTAGATGAAATCAACCAAGGTATGGATCCTAGAAATGAACGTATGATCCACGAACAGATTGTTCAAGGCGCTAGTCGATCGGGTACTTCTCAATACTTTCTAATCACGCCCAAGTTGCTTCCCGACCTTTACTATAATGAGCAAATCCGTGTTTTGTGTATTTATAATGGTGAATGGGTGCCCACAAAGATGAATCCATTGGCAAAGTATCTGGAACATGCTCGTGCAAACCCTACTTTAATTCATTAGTTTTGTATATAACAAAGACATTCCCTTTTTTTTTTTATAAATATTGTGTGTAATACGTATTACAAGATGAAAAAAAAAAAAAAATCTTTCTAAGGATTCCATAGTTTATTTGTTGAGCAAAAAAAAAAAAAAAAAAAGAAAAAATACACTTTGGTAACAATTGATCTCTTACGCTTCATTGCTTTATATGTATATATATTTTGAAAGACATTCAAAAAAAATAGGTTTGAAACAATACAAGAATTGGATTCGAGCTACACAACAGTTACACATGCTGGTTGTCAAGTAAGTACAAAAAGGGGGAGGACATCACTGAAATCTAAAGATCTTTCTTTTCTTCTTTCTTCTAATATCAAATCATGGAAAAACAAGACGCGAATTCAGAGACCTTGACAGCTGAATCAGTCCATCCTGATGAAAAGAAATGGGTACAAGGAGGAGACACTGCACTCGCCAATGCTCCTTGGAAATTTAAAGTCATTGCTCTGGTCACTGCCTTATTGTTTCCTTGTAAGTTGACATTAGCTTTTGTGAAAATACAATTAACGTTCTATTAGTGGGATCACACTTTTCTGCTAGTGCTTTATCTGCTATGAAAAGACCTATTATTCAGGTATATACATATATATATATATATATATATACCTGTGTATAAACTAAAAATTCGTTTGTAGAACCTAGGTATATCCAACACCAAATACGGTGTGATTTCTGCCTCTGTTTCGATCATCAATACGATTTTTCCTATCGCAGGAGGCATCTTTATTGATATCTTTGGCTCTGTTTGGGGTACTTTGGCCATCAATCTAGTGATTATCTTGGGTGCACTACTAACAGCACTTGCTGCCAAATACGAATCCTATGCGTTAATGGTCGTTGCCCGTGTTGTGTTTGGTATCGGCAGTGGTTTGATTGTGACCATGCAAGAATCTCTTTTATCCAAATGGTTCCGTACCCGACATCTCTCCATTGCCATCGGTCTTCAACTCTCCATCAGTCGTCTCTCAACCTTTCTGGGCACCCTGGTTGCCAACCCGGTAGCTAGCTCTACCGGAGATTGGGTTTGGGCCTTTTGGTTATCACTTATTCTTTGCTGCTTTTCAATTGCCATGAACCTCGTTTACGCCCTGGTTGTCCGCCATTTACGTGGACAGGCAACGATGAGTGTGGAGGAACGAGAGGCGCTGAAGAGAAAAAAGACGTTCAAGTGGCGTTCGATTTTCAAGTTCCCGACCATCTTTTGGCACATTATTCTGATCGAGTTTATCTATGCTGCAGTCTGGTCTTCGTTCCAGACGATCTCTACAGATCTGATTATTATGCACTTTGGCACAACCAACGTCTTGGCGGGTTACAAGGCTAGTGCATCTCAAGTGGTGCCTATTGTCGCCACGCCCATCCTGGGTTTCATCATGGATTATTATGGCTGTCGTGTGGTCATTCTCTTGGGCTCTGCCGTCTTTTTGATCCTTTCCTCAGGTTTACTCGGCTGGAGTTGGGTAGATGCTACTGTTGGCATGGTGTTCTATTCGATTTCATTGGCCTTTGGTCCTATTGCGATGATCACTTCTATTGGTATGATCTTGCCCTCAGAATATATTGGTACTGGTCTGGGTATCTACAAGAGTTCAAATAATGTGGGTACAGCCATCTTGGATGTGGCCATTGGTGTTGTTCAGGACAAAACAGCCGGACAATCTTATGCCAAGGTCATGTTGGTATTTATCATCTTGGCAGCTATTGGCTTTGTGTTGATCGTCCTTCTCTGGTTGAACCAGTTTGTGTTTTATAAGAATCTGCTGGAAGTGCCCAAATCCAAAAGAACACAGCGCATGGAAGAGATCAATAATAAGGAATTGTCTTATACCTCACAGGGAATGGATCCTTATACAGACACGTCTGTCAAATGGTACAGTTATCCTATCGTAGGCTTCTTTGTCTCTGCCCTGGTGGTTGCCTGGGTCTTATTCTTTGTTTATTCCATCCAAGAATAACTTTCTTTTAATTTATTTTATATAACTCTCTCCTTGCATTAATCTCATATATATATATATATATATAAAATAAACAATAATCTTTTATTCAATCAATGATCTATGGAGGTATATCTAATTCTCTTGTGTGAATGGGTGTTCGACAGATGGTATAACATCTTTCTGTGTCAATAAAAAACTTGCATTGCTCTTGATTAATAATGTTCAAAATACGGTCTGCTTCATCTAAATCATACGTCACTCCCAAACAGAGTTCCTTGAGAGAACCAAGTCTTGTCAACAACTGCTGTATAGAGTCAGAAGTCAAGAGATCTAAACCGCTGATGTTCAATGTTTCAAGCGAGACATGGTTAGACAAAAAGGCTTGATCAGTTAAAAGCCTGCATCCTGACACATCCACATGTTTCAATGAATGACAATGTGAAAGAAAGAGCTAAGTGGATGATTTAATAACCTAATTCGTACATGTGTTTTATATATATATATTTTATATATTACCTGCATTGCTTGGTTCGTCACACCTGTCTGATAAGCCAAAAGGAGTGTATCCAATGACGTACATTCAGTAGCTAAACAAAAGAATCCATCACTGCTGTTTACTCCATTGCACTCGCTCATATCAAAATGATGAAGCGTCTTACTGGATTCGGCCACACAGCGAACATGATGAGATGATAGGTGGCTGATATCCCGCATGCGGAGGTGAGTGAGCTGCCGACAAGATTGAAAGTACCTGGTCAGGGCCGCATTCGACAGACTCGCACAATGTTCTAATCCGAGATCTCTCAGTGAACGGCAGAGCCCGATAGCTTCCATGATGGCATCATTGATATCTGTCAGTCGAATACACTGTAATGTGGTCGAGTGTCGATGGATGATATCCACCATCAGTTGAGAATCCATCTTGCCGCAACCGTACAAAATAAGTGTCTGAAGCTGATTGGCTGGCATGGTGACAAGTGGCCGCAGCACTTGACTGGACAGACAGTAACATTGGGATAGGTTGACCGAGCGTAATTGACGACTGAAGGCAATCATTGGCAGGATAATGTGATCTTGCGTGGCTGCATTTGAAAATTCAAGTTCTTTCAGGTTGGCAAACAGAAACGATTTAAAAAATAGCCTTTCTAGGCTGTGCTCTTCTCTCGCTGACCATTTGAATTTCCATACAAGTTTATTGTAAGCCTCACTGCTGTCTAGTGTATTTTTTATCTTTCGAAGGGTTCTGAGTGAGGTTGGGTTGAGTGTTCGCCAGAGTCTTTCGGATGAAAAACGATAAAAGTTTCGGCAGGTTAAGGCAAGGCTGAAGAGATCTTTTACATCCACTAGACTACATATGATACTAGCAATCTCTGCTATTAATAGCGGATGCTGCATAATTATAAAAGAAGAATAAATAATAATGAAAAAAAAAAAAAAAAATAAGAAAAAAAAAAAAGATTTCTCACACGAAAAAAGAAATTTATTTTTAACTTTATTTACAAAACACAATAAATTTTATTGTATAATCTTGTCCCTGTACTCCTCAATATTTTCATGCGTTAAAACAACTAACAATTATTAGTGAAATTCAATACTCAATCTGATTACCTAAATCTCTCTTGGTCAATGGCTTCTTGGTCAAGGGGCAAATATTTTTCTTGCCTTCCCAATTGGTTAAACAACGTACCCAACTGTCGTAACTATGAAACATTATAAATATGTCTGCAACTCAATCTAAACTTACCCCATCACATGACCATATCTTGAAATAGCAGGCTTAACTACTTCCTCCAAAGTAATAGGATCCAAGAATCCAGGCAAAGGATTATCCACATTTTCCTCCTGCTCTTCTTCCATTTCTTCTACAACCTCTTCTTGTATAGGTTCCTGTTGACGGGCTCTTCGTGTTGTACGCATACTCATTGTAAAAGTACCAGAATCATCGTTATAATCTTCAAAATCGTCTTCTTCATCATCATCATCACTATTCCAACTTCTTGTCTTTCTCTTCTTCTTCTTCTTATCCACTACTACAGGTGCTGCTCTAGCTCGTTTTCTGGTTGTGGTCGCTGTTGTTGTCGCTGGGCTTGCAGATGAGGTAACCACTCGTCCTCCGCCATGTTTGTTATGTGTACGGAAAGTCTTCTCGACATTTCCATCCGCTGTCTTCTTATCAAACAAATAATGAGCCTTTCCCTTTTCATCCAAGACATAGTTGGGATCATGGATTTCAGCTGTTTCTACCAACAGACGATAAAAGTTGGAACACTGATAACCCACACGGCCTGGGATGGTCATTGAAAAGATACCCCATTGTCCGTTGGCTCCTACTTCATCAAGACGTTCAAAGAACAGGACTCGTTCGTCTGCATCCCATTGACCCTTGCGTTGTTCTTCTCCAGGTGCATTAAATCGATAATAATAACTGTTTGGGTTCTCGTTACGCATAGACCAGGCTCGAATACGGGCCTGAGACCAACCTTCAAAGGCCTTGTCAAAATCCTTGTTATCATTTGCCTGACGGATCGCTTCATCTAAACTTAAACGACCACACATACGGTATTGTCTGGTTTATGGTTAGCTTTTTTTTTTTTTTTTTTTTTTTTTTTTTTTTTTTTTTTTTTTTTTTGGTTCTAGAATGATAGAGCTTACTTTTTGGCAGAGTCGTTGGTTGTTTTCTTTAGTGTTTCTGAACGTTTCTTTAATAACTGTTTATAAGCCGTCATTTGTTCTTCACTCATAGCATTGTCTACCAAAATATATAAGCTTATGCTGTTTTTTTTTTTTTTTTTTTTTTTTTTTTAAAAAAAAAAAAAGGTTTTCTTACGCGAAACCTCAATTTCAGGTGCATGTTTGGTAGCAATAGTTCTACGAATATCCAAAAGATAAGTAGGTTGTGTAAGACGTACAATGATTTCTTCCTAATATTAAAAGTAAATAAAATATATATCAAATGTATACAATACTTCATCATGACTGCAATCCACCAACATCTCAGTTATCTCCTCTTCTGATAAATAATCATAAACACTTTTAATCTTTATCGATTTACGTTTATGTTCTCTCTTTTCAAACTCTTGAAATTGTCGTTGTTGAAGTGCCACTCGTTGTTGAATGATGTCCATTTCAGACTCAGTAACTTCTTCACCAAACATGTTTTCTTTACGCACTGTTTCAATCTTTTCACTACATATTGTCAATACACAAATGCGCTATTGAATTATTATTTACTTTTCGGCAAGGTCGATTTTAAAATTTGATTCTTCCTCTTTGGTATCTTCAGTTTGAAGTGACAGTTGTCGAAGTTTTGTCTATCAAGATAAGTATATAAACAACCAACTGTTTTTCTTACGAGTAAAGGGCTTTTCTGAATAGACTCGGGAATAGACACTTGTTTCCAGTTGACCTTTTGTTTTTGAACTTGATGTCCATCTTTTTTTTTTTTTTTTTTTTTTTTTTCATTCACATGAAATGATTGTTTTGTCCCTTTTTTTTTTTTCTTTTACTGAAACAAACAAAAAGGAAAAAATATTATTACTTACCCTCTTTAAAAAATTTTGAAACAAGCCTTTCTACTTCAGGTGTTTCTTGTTTTTTTGAACGGACCATTATTTTGTGTGTCTGTGTAGAAAAAAATTAAAGGCACCAATTTTTTTTTATTTTATTTTATTTTTTTTTTCTAGACGCGTTTTTTTTTTCTTTTTCTGTGTAATTTTACGCGCACTATATTTTTTTTTTCGGTCCGGTCCTTTACTGGTACAGTATTTTACTCTAAAATTAGACGTTTCCAAAAAAATTATTGAACCTTTTCGTTTCCGGCTTGGACAAAATCTTTTTTTTTTCTGGACAAAATAAGTTGAAAATGGGGACACTGGATTAAAAAAGTGACAACAAAATGAAGGTTTTATTTTCGTAATACTATATCATTTTTCAACTTATTTTGTCCATGAAATTTTAAAAAAGGTCCAACTCAAATGTTGAAACTGTCCAGGAAAAAAAAAGATTTTGTCCAAGCCGGAAACGAAAAGGTTTAATAATTTTTTTGGAAACGTGAAACTATTTACTTTTCGCCCAGTAACCAAAAGGTAACTGGTTCAAACACTTCTGTCATTGCCCTTTGTTAGATGCTGTCCAAACGAAATTTGCCAAAAAAAAAAAAAAAAAGAATTCAACATACAACTGACATACATATGAATAGCGTTTATGAGAATATGCTTAAAAACTAAAGATTAGTTGATCGTTTCCAAGAAAGTCTCTATTTTCAATACAAGTCCATTAGAGAATGATAATCAATAACAGATCTTTGGATTATTATATAACTTTGGAAGAGACCACTACATGTGAAAAATGTGAATGTTAAGTACTTACATTAAAATGTTTTGTGATTGGCACAGAATAGCAATATAAGCATTGTACTGAGTTTAAAACAAATTTTCAATTCAGAATGGTCCTTTTACCAACTAAATCCAGTCTGTATTTTTTTCATTACTTTATTCTTGGACGGCTCACAATATAAGATATCCTTTTTTTTTTTTTTTTTTTTTTTGTTCGTAATTCAGTGATAATGTTTGAGCATCTAGTAGACACATTCGATTCGAGTGTATGTGGTTGCATAACAAAAGTTATAATTATACATTTTTCCCATTAAGGTTTGGGTTTCGCAAAATTGGTTTGAAATCTTTTGAACGCGTCAGTTGGCCAATAAAAAAAAAAAGCCACCTCAATTATTAATTAATTGTTTTTCATTTACATGAGCTATAAATTGAGAAATAGACAAGCGTATAGAGTGTTTTTCAAAGCTTTAAAAAAAAAAACATATTTTGAGTAACTTAATTTTCATAAGCCTGTGAATATTTTTTTTTGAATATTTTTTTTTCTTTTGCTTCCCCGAAACGCGCTGTATTCTCTTTTCTTCTTCTTTATTCCCAAGAAATCATGTCTACGTAAATAAGCATATCCTATGTTTTGTTTACATTAGAACATTTATGTTATATAGTGAACCACCAAAAACAACACCTATCTCCGTTTCCGAGCTTAGAAAGCATGATGGCTCTGACCCTTCTCTTCCTATTTATGTAGGTATCAAAGGTGATGTTTTTGACGTCTCTAAAAACACAGCATCTTATGGTCCCGGTGCTGGCTACAATGTGTTTGCCGGAAAAGATTCTTCCAAGGTACAGTTGTGATTGAGATTTGCATTTTTTTTAATTTTTCTTAGGCACTTGGAAAATCCTCATTAAAGCCAGAAGAATGCGTTGCTGATTATAGTGATCTTACAGAAAAAGAATTGCAAACATTAGAACAATGGCATGCCTTTTTCTCAAAGAGATATAATATTGTTGGTAAAGTTGTTCCCGATAACAGTCTGTAAAGCAAAGTTTATTCGAAATAAAGTGGGGGAGATAGTTTACTGCACGTGCTTTCTATGGATTTATTTTTTGTTTAATTTTCGCTTCTTGATTGAATGCATGTCATCCACGGCTTTTGTATTTGTTGAAGCAGGAAGAGTTTTTTGGTCTATAAATTGTTTAGCTTTAAGTTATTTATCAGTTCTTTCTTACCTTTGTTTTCTATCAGTCTTGATACTAAATCTGAGACAAGACCACCTGCCAAGAACTTTCTGGACACACCAGCAGGTAAAATAGACTTTTGTAGTAAAAAGTTTAATTTGTTCTTTAAGCTGGCAGCTCTGTTTCTTTCCTTTTGAAGTTCGCTTGCTGACTTTTGGTGACCTTTTCCTTGCATTGTGTCTTCGTCAAAGTCAACGTCCATCTCCTTGGCCATGTTACGCATCCAGTTTTCTTCATGTGTCTGTTTGGATTCTCTGTGATGGATTGTGTCAATATCTCTTGCTAATTCCACTCGCTCTTTCATGGATCTCAAAATATTCAAGTCCACAGGGAAAAGTGGGTAATCTTCACCCTTTCTCAGTGTCTGGCACAACTTTTGGTAAATCTTTGTTTCTTCAGGTCCGGCCAACAACAATGAAATACCATCACGGTTAGCACGAGCTGTACGACCACTTCGATGCACGTAGATTTCACCAGATCGTGGTAATTGGTAATGGATTACATGCTCAACCAATGGAATATCCAAACCACGAGCAGCTACATCAGAGGCAATCAAGACTGCCTTGTCGTTGGTTTTGAATCGATCCAGGTTCTTTAAACGTTGCTTTTGTTGCATTTGTGCGTGAAGTCCCAATACTTCAACATTCAACAGCTTAAAAACAGGAACAAGACGACGAATGGCATCAATCGAGTTTACAAAAATAATTGTACGTCCGGGGTAACGCGTGACAAAATAGTAGACATAAACATCCTTGTCAGTCTGCAAACATTCAATCTTGGCTTCTACCAAACGAGCAGCTACAATGTTTTCAGAAGTCATGTCAATTAAAGCAGGATCTGTGTCAGCAAATTCGATACGATCCAGCAAGTCCTCCATGGTTCCTGTCTGTTCTGCCTTTCTCTTCTTTCCCTTTGCTTTGACATTGAAACGAATATCCTTGTTGAGAGTGGCGGTGTAGATGAAGGTTTGGTGAACACCAAGATCCTGAGGCAAAATCTTTCTGCTTTCTTGTCCAACTTCCTCGGGCCAATCAGTCGTGGTCTCTCTCTTGTTGGATAGCGAGTTCAAAAGGCTAGTCAATTCCTCGAAATGGCCCTTTTCCAACATACGATCGGCTTCATCCAACACAAGGAACTTGATATGCTTCAACATATCCATATAGGTTTGGTTACCAGAAAACAACTCCCAAAGACGACCTGGGGTGGCAACCACAATGTCTGGCTTACTCTTTAACAATCTCTCTTGTTTTTGGACGGACATACCACCCACGATAGCCACACAGCGAATATCGGTAAAGATAGATATATTAGTGATATGGTCTCTCACTTGGATAGCCAATTCACGAGTGGGGGTCAAAATCAATCCAGAAAGTCCCTCTCTGGCGCGGGTAGTGAGGTACTGAACAATAGGAATACCAAACGATAAGGTCTTACCGGAACCAGTTTCTGCGGAACCAACAATGTCACGACCATCCAAAGCCAAAGGTAATGTCTTGTTTTGAATAGGTGTGGGTGTGCTGAATTTGTGATACTTTAAAGCATTTTCAATAGGCTCGGACAACTTGAGATCTTTCCAGGCAGATATATCAACGCTTTGATCTACGTCTTCAACCGTAGGACGCTTCTTTGTTTCTGGTTCTTGCTTTTTTTCGACTTTTTTCTCGGTCTTTTTTTCAGCCTTTTTCTCGGTTTTTTTCTCGGGTTTTTCAGTCTTTTTTTCAGTCTTTTTTTCAGTCTTTTTCTCGTTCTTTTCTTTAGGTTCTTCGTCCTCTACATCCTCTTTATCGTCTGCGTTTTCTTCATCTTCGAGTCTCTTGACTTGTGCCATCAATCTTTCGAGATCCTTCTTCTTTTTCTCTAACAACTTTTGTGCTTTTGTCTTCTTTTCAGGTTTGGCCTTTTCCTTAGGGTCTTCTACCTGTTTTGAATCAATGTCCACCAGATCTTCTATTTGTTCTGAATCAATGTCCATCAGATCTTCTACTTCTTGTGATTTACTAGTTTTTCCCTTTTCTGATCGATCTTTTTCGACATCCTTGGCAGCCAATTCCTCATCAAATGTATCGACATCGTAAAATTTGCCTGTCTCTTCTATGCTGAGGGGTACCATAGGACTGGCTTTCTTTCCCTTTTTACGATCTTGTTTTTTCACTCTCTTTTAAAATTGTGAGTTTTTTTTTTTTTGAATTTATTGTTGATTACCTTGAACGTGGCTACTTTTCCAGTAGCTTCGTCTCCTTCATAATCAACTTCGACATCACTAATTTCTTCCAAACAAAGAAATCCTCCAGCATCGTCTGTTAAAAAAGGATCTGAACTACCTGCAGCTTCTGACCAATCCCAACTATCAATGTTGCCTAATGATTCATATTCAATTGGCACTTGTTTTGAGGCCTTGTTGTTGGGCTTCTTTTTTTGAGCAGTGCTGTTTTTTCTTTTAACTGCCATTGGGAAATAAGGTTATTAAAAAAAAAAAAAGGTTGAAAGGGAATTTAAACAGTCCTCGAAGTCACATTTTTTTTAACTTTTTGTCAATTTTATGCAGCTGTATCTAGAAAAGTTATAAAAGACAATTTTTTTTTTTATCTCTTTGTACGTACTACATGACTTTTATCTGTCAATGGTCGTTTTGATAAGCACATTTATCTAACCATAATTTTCTTGGAGGCGATAGATTGTTCATTCATTGTCAAATAGGCTTTAATCCAGCTCTTATAGTTTGTACAGTTCCGGTCACCTCATGTAGACAACTCGTATATGGATGTTTCAATCTCTGAATATGGTGTAGATCTTCGGAATGTAATCTTGGAGTGCGTCTAAAACCAGTTTTTATAATGGAGCTGTTCAAGTCGTTGTTGAAAAATTATTGCGATGGTGGTCCTTTTTTAATGCTTCTAAACACAATATAACTATAAAAGAAAACTTGTGATTGATACACCAATCCTTTTGGGAAATAGCCAAGTCTATAGGAAAAGAAAGTGTCAAAGCGAAAAAGAAATCCCAAAGAAGAGTTAACTCAATGTTATTACCATTTTTTTGATTTTTCAAAAATTGAATTCAAAACAATAGAGTCCTCACTTGCAAAAAAAAAAAAAAAAAAAAAAAAAAAAAAAGAGAGAGAAAAAAATGGCTTGCTAAGATCTTATATTTAAAAATGGATTTGGCTAACTAATTGTTAAAGGGATCTAATTGAAATGCTCACCTCAATTTGGTCTTTCTAGATTCCATATGCTGTGCTAGTTGATTTTTTCCCATAGACTCATAACATGTTTTCAGATAGTCATAAACAACATGTAAGCAATCCTTTAATTCCAGCATATTTTCGTATTTCAAAAGATTCTCCCAGGTTTTGGCAGCCATTGATAAATATGTTTCGCTCGACGTGTACTGGTGTGTTTCGAAATAGGCTTGACCTAAGTCAAAGTGAGCTCTAGATTGAACCTGTCTATATTCCTTCATTTGACGATGGTAGTTGTGATCTTTTTCTATCTTTTGATTATCCACAATTTGAACAATCTTTGCTAGATATGGAATGGTGCCAGAAATATCTTTCTTTGTTCGTAGTTCAGTGACAATCTTTGAAAGCACTTGAATCTCCAATAGATTAGCTGGATTAACAGTGTTTGAGTTAAGTGTATGTGGCTGCATAACGGATATATATATATATATGTATATAAATATATGTATAAAAGGGAAAGAAAAAGGTCAGAACTGGCAGGTTAATTTTTCGCGTGCCATGTTTTTTTTCCGGGCTTTTTTTTTTTTTTTTTCTGTCTCAGACATGTCTAATTAGAACGCGTTACCCATAGAGATTCTTTGCATCGTTTTTGAAATTTCAATCTGAAGAGTGATCTATTAAATGCAATACTTTCATTTTGCACAACCTAAAGAAAAACACTTCTCAAAACCGCATTTTGTTCAATTTGTCATGATGTAAAAAAAAAGATGAGCATTCAGCAAAATGCTTATAATTGAACAAGACGATGTGGGATATAATGTGAGGAAAGATTTTTTTTTCTATTCATACAATAGCGATGAACTCGAAGAAAATCTCTTACATTTTTCAAAATATTGCCTCAATGTCACATCCGTCACTGCTCTGCGCCCTTCGCAAAACAAGTATATCCTATTCTAGTCAAGTTATCAACAAAATACTGGAAAAAAGTTAATTGAATTGCTACAACCAAGCTTATTCAACAGAAGAGAGTATACTAACTGTGCCCTGATGTACAGGGAGCAACTCATAGAGCATGTTGTATTTAAAAGCCACCCTTTAAGCACAAATATGCTTCAATTGTAAAGTTTCATCAGCATCAAGACTCTTGTTATGATAATGAATAAGGAAGGAATGTCGGACATTGATGAAATGATTGATGTTTACCTTCAAACAACTTCTTTGACTATCGAAATACAAAGTATTTTCTTGGATGCGGTTCAAGTTTACAAAAAAATGTGAAGCTTCATTCCAACATAAAAGACCTTGAATGTCCGCGTTGCTTTTAATAAACATTTGTTTGAGTATATAAATTACATGCAGAAAAACTCAGTGACAATACTAAATGTCTTGTCACTTAAATTAGTGGATAGTCCACAAACACTTTTAAAGCGTGAGACTAATTCTGGTGTTGATCTATTGACCAAGGATGCCTCAGTGTTTGAAGAAGAGATTAATCCTTTTGCTTATATTCGTCTGACATCACTCAAACTAATTCTGGCTATTGTCTTTTGTATTCAAGGGTATTGTTCTGTTCAAGATCCAATGTATAAAGAGATGATTGAAAGCATAACAGAGACCAGTCGATCTCTTAATCTAGTCAATAGTTTGGGTGTCCCATATTGTCATTTTTTGACATCATCTTTGGAGTGGATAGAAAGATGAGGGAATTTGTCGAGAAGAAGGGAGGATCTCTCTATTATCGTTTGGTTCAATTGGCTCGTGAAAGTGATCAACCGAGTTTGATAAAGAAGTTGGATGAAATTAAAGAATCTTTGAATATTGATGAAAATAATATCAACGCTTTTTCAAGTAAAACAGTATATATATATATATATATATATATATATTAACTTATTCAACTGGTTTGCGTTAGGCTGAAAATGAAATGTTCAATTGATTTATTCGATTGCTTTGTAATTTACAATTGAGCCTATTATATCGTCTACAAGAAAAAAAAAATCTATCTGGATCTGAATGATTGTGAAGACAAAAGTTCAGTTATATCTCATGTTCCTTTTAAAATTCAATTGTTGACAAGACATACCAGATTTTCTATTGAATAAACTATTGATAAATTGGCTTACGTAAAAAAAAATTGGCCAACATCTTGGTTACAACCAAATGGAATGGTTACAGTTACACTTTTAGAAGAAATCGTGTGGTTTTCTCTCTTTTTTTTTAAAAAAAAAAGAAAAAGAAATCATAAGCTTATTCTATTTAGAATTGATGATAGAGTATAAGCTTATGATTATTTATACAATTAAGAGATCAACTTGTTATTTGCCAATTTTGTAACATGTCAAGTTGAAATGTTTGAAAAGTATGAAGACATGATTACCTCCCTTATATATTTATAGATCCAAGTTCTAGTAAATACACTTATTTGGCAGTTTAAATGTAGATCATAAGCAAAAAAAAAAAAAAAAAAAAATTGATGTTAAAGATTTACTTCTTCTTAGGGTAACCATCCATGTTGCACACATTTCTTCGTGACACGATTGATTTGAGTAGTGCAAGAATCCAGAAAAAAAAAAGAAAGAAAGAAAAAGAAAAAGATGATTGTTCATGGAATCAAAAGATTAGAAGAGGGATTACGCGTTTATCTTTAAGAGATTACAACCTTTGTTAAATCCAAGAAAGATTACTAGTCAATTTATTTATTTTTTTTGTAAAAAATTATAAAAAGTCTTTTATGTTACTTTTTATTTCTTCTTCTTTTTTCTTTTTCTTTTTCTTTTTTTTTTTTGTTTGTTTGTAAATAATGGATGTTCAAACACTTTTTCAAAGACTAGAAAAGAAACATACGGCTATATTAAGTACAGCTGTGGCGACAGTAACTTTAGCATGGTATATCAAAAGAGTCATTAGGAAATCAAAAGAATTCAAAAATCCTGGATCCAAAGAGATTCCTACACCCAAAGGCGAATACTTTTATCTTGGTATAAAATATATAGTTTACAACATAAACTTAACCATATGAATGATATAGGTCATTTACCTTTATTCAAAAAACTTCCAGCTGTTCAAGTAAGTGAGTGGCACAAGGAACTTGGACCTATTTTTCGAATCAAGATGGGTGTACAACATTGGGTGTTTATCGGTGACCCCGAAGCGGCACACGATATCCTCATGACTCAAGGATCTTTGACCTCTGGTCGACCTTTTGTAACTTATGGCACTAAACACCATGGTGAAGGAAACAGGTAACACACACACACACACACACACATGTATACATATATATAGACAGTTATATTCACACTATTTTTTTTTGGGAATTCTAGAGGGGTTGTATTTACAGATTATAGTAAACTTTGGAAAAAAACAAGAAATGCAACACACAGTGTTCTTTCACCCAAAATGGTCGATAGTTTACATGACATTGTCAGTCGAGAAACCGAATATGGTGTTCAACTCATGTTGAAAGATGCCATGAAAACAACAGAAGGAATCAATCCTTTAGCTTATACACGTCTGACGGCCCTCAACATTATTTTGGCCACGGTCTATGGTATCCCAGGTGCACCCGATGTTCATGATCCGTTCTATAATCGTGTGCTTAAAAATTTAGAGAAAAATGCAGAATTGATTAGTATTGGAAGCGACATTAGTGCCTATTTTCCCATCTTGTCCTTTTTGGATGTGATTTTTAGAAAGGAAGCCAAAATGAAGAGATTTGTGAAAGAGGAAAGTCGACCTCTTGTAAGTGAACTGGTTGAATCTGCACGTTCAAGTGAATACCCAAGTTTGATCAAGGAGTTGGATAAAATTAAAGATAGTTTGGGAATTGATGAACAAAATATCTTGGCTACTTCATGTAAAAAAAAAAAAAAAAAAAAAAAAAAAAAAAAAAAAAAAAAACTTGTAAATCTCGGGAAGGATTATAACTTTATATATAGATGAATTGACGGTGGGAGGTATTGAAACCGTATCATTAGCTATGGCTTGGGCCTTTGCTATTCTTTGTCATCATCTTGAATGGCAAAAGAAGATGGTAGATGAGGTGGATGCGTTTGTCAAGAATCAAGGCCGACTCCCTTTGTTTACTGAACGTAATATGCTTCCCAACTTGGTTGCCTTCATCAAGGAAACCATTCGATATCGTCCCTCCTTTTTATTGGGTGTTCCTCATAGAGCTATGGCAGATGGTAAATAACACCACATTCTTTCTAAAAAAAAAAAAAAAAAGAATTACTCATCATTATTAGTTGTTTACAAGGATTACATTATTCCAAAAGATACCACCATCATATGTAACTCACATACCGTCAATAATGATACAGAATTCTTTGAAAATCCTCAACAATTCAAGCCTGAACGTTATATGGGTGATACACGATCTCTTTATGCTTCAAGTAATGGAAATATAAAGAAAAGAGAACTTTTTACATTTGGTTGGGGAAGACGTATCTGTCCTGGTATTTACATGGTAAGTTATTCTCTTTATCGAATTTTTTTTTTTTTTTTTTTTTTTTTTTTTTTTTTTTACTAATGTGGTCTGTATAAATGTATATATAGGCCGAAAGTGAAATGTTTAGTTGGATGACGCAGTTATTCTCAAAATGTACTATTGAACCTATAGTTTCATCTACTGGAGAAAAGATATTGCCTGACATTGAGTCTTATGTGGACCTCGGTTCTATTGTTTCTCCAGTTCCTTATAAAATACAAGTGATAAAAAGAGAAAGTGTATAATAAAGTAGATACCTTGTAGTCACTTTCATATGTTTGTGTATATATATGTATATGTATATTAAATCACGGTACAATCTATTTTTGAAAGCATAGCCGTCTCAATTATATCATGAGTCAATGTCAGAAACCGGCTCTTTTAAGAACACTTTAAATACTTTATATTTTTGGATGACAGCTTTTTTCTTTTTGTTGTATACATAAAATGGATTTGGAAGTTTTCAAAAAAAAGTTACCTGTCATCATACCAGCTTGTATTGCTATTTTTTCTTCAATTTATGTGTTGAGTAAACCAAAGACCAAAAAGGGATTTAAAGAAATCCCCTATCCGCCTGGTTTGATCAATTGGCCTATATTTGGTAAGTGACAATGAAAATGAAAAAAAAAGGGGGGGAGGAGAGGGGAAGGGGAATAAAAGTAACTTGTTGTTAGGCCATATGTTTACCTTTGGTGATGTACCAGGAGAACAAATTGTAGAATGGCACAAGAAGGCAGGCCCTCTTTTTAAAATGGACGTGGGTAACCAGACTTGGATGTTTATCAGTGATCCTTATTTGGCTCACAAAATATTTGTCAAGGCAGGCAGTAAAACATCTTCAAGACCTTACCATCGATTTTTGGTTGATATTCATGGATTAAACAACAGAGGCATTCTTTTTTCTCAATATGACGCTAATTGGAAGAACAAGAGAAAAGCAGGTAAGAAAAAAAAAAAAAAAAAAAAAAAAAAAAAAAAAAAAAAAAAAAACTATACTTTTAAAATTAACTCATTTTTTTTTTACATAGCCAACACACTCTTGAGTCCGGGATCTGTTGACAGATACAATGACATTCTGAGATTAGAAGCAGACGAATTGATGGAACGCCTGAGTAAATCCATAGGAAAAGAAATCGACCCACTCTTAGATTTACAATTAACCTCGATGAATGTCATTTTGACCGTATCCGCCGCCCTTCGTCTCAACACAGTAGACGATCCGACCTTCAAAGCCATCAATCATCTCTTACACTTTGGAAAAATTCACGGAGGTCCAATGGGTGACATTGGCTCACTTTTGCCTAGTCTGGCCTGGTTGGATTCCTTGATGGGGACCGAAAAGAAGTTGCGTGAGTTTGTGAACACCTATCGCGATCCGCTCCACGGAAAGATCATTCAAGACGCACTCACCAACGATGAGCCTTCGCTCATCAAGGATTTATATCAAATGAAGGAAGAAGGTCTTCTGGATGACAAAGATATTCTTGTCTTTGTAGGTGACATGATTGCAGCTGGAACCGATACGACAGCCGTAGCAATATATTGGGCATTTGCCGTGCTTTCGCAGATGCCAGTCGTGCAGGCCAAAATGGCCCAAGAGATAGATGCATGGAAAGCCAAGAATGAACCGGGTGCTATACCTAGCTTTCAAGACCGAGGAGAGTTTCCCTACATGATCTGTGTACAAAAGGAAATCATGCGATTCCGTCCGTTCTCTAGCTTTGGTATTCCTCACATGTCTACAGAAGATGCTGTCGTGGACAATTACTTTATTCCCAAGGGAACTATCTTGATGGGCAGTCTGTTGGCTTTGCATAGAAATACACAATTTTATGATCATCCAGAGCTGTTTATGCCAGAAAGATTTACAAAGAGTACAGGTAAGATGGGTACTTTGGCTAGTGGGAAAATCGAGGACAGAGATCTATTTATCTTTGGTTGGGGAAGAAGAATATGTCCAGGCATTCATCTGGTATAAAAAAAAAAAAAAAAAAAAAAATTGCTATCTTTACTGACCATTCGTTAGGCGGAAACAGAGATATTCAATGTTTATGTTCGCTTTTTTTCAAAATATATAATAGCTCCTTCACTGGATAAAGAAGGGAATCCAAATAATATTAATTTAAACGCTTATACTGATCAAGGTATCATCCTTATGCCCGAGCCTTTCAAGATTCGTATTTTACCCCGAGTTCAGCAATAATAACAATAAAAAAAAAAAGCCGCCATCTAAAATAAATCCATTTTGTCATATTACGTTACCATGACGTGAAATCCATTTTATAAAAGAAACTCTGCATGAAAAAGACTTGCTTTATTTTCTTTCAAATAAAACAATGAATTATTCAAATAAAAACGAATCACCAGGTAAAAAAAAAAAAAAAAAAAAAAAAAAAAAAAAAAAAAGAAGAAGATTAGGACTGAGCGAAAAGGAAATTTTAGAGAATTATCCAGTGGGTCAAGATGCATGGAATCGTAGTAAAGAATCCAAAGAACATCCCGAACTTCATTCTACCGGTTATGGTACGGTAGATAGAGAATGGTCCGAAGAAGAAGAACAACAAGAAAAGCAAACCAAGCAAAAGGCTAAACATAAGCCAACACCAAGAGCTGAATCCAAAGAAGGGTTTGGGCACACGGTAGCTCATGAACACGCACCAAGGAGTATCAAACGAGATTTAAATAATGTTTAATAAAAAAATAAAAATAAAAAAAAAGAGGAAGAGGTACTCAAATTTATTTAACAACAACCACCACCACTCTCTTTCTTTTGTTGCGCATTTTCTTCACGAGAAGATAAACCTCGGACACTAGGAGGTCTCAGTTGAATACGCTCACCTGCCGTAGGCTGTTGATTAGTTGTTTCGGTGTTTTGAGTCTTTTTGGGTAAATTAGAATAGATAGTGTCAAATACAGTGGCAAAGGCCTTATCGACATTGGTGGCATCTAAAGCGGATGTCTCTACAAACAAAAATCCTTCTTGTTCGGCTAATGCGCCTCCTTCCTCTGTGGAAACCTGTCTACTGGATTCACTTAAATCCACCTTGTTACCCACAAGCATAATCACAATATTGGGATCTGCATGATCTCTTAATTCCTTGAGCCAGTGTTGAACGTTTTGAAAGGAAGATTGGCGAGTGATATCTACCAGGTTGTTATGAGTGATTTCTCTTCCCAATTTCCTTACCATAAACTAAAAGTGCACCTACAGCACCACGGTAATAACTATATATATATAAAAAAAAATGTGATTATCGAGTCTTTTTTGAAATATTTCTTCTTCTTACGCTCCAGTAATGGCTCTATATCTTTCTTGTCCACTTGTATCCCAAATTTGAGCCTTTACGGTATGGTTATCTGTTTTCCGTTTAATATCTCTTTTCTTGTTCTTTTTTTTATATATATATCTATTACCTATTTCAAGGTTTTTGGTGGCAAACTCTACACCAATAGTACTTTTGGATTCCAAGTTGAATTCATTTGTCTTTATTGAAGTAAGATGAGTTACAAGAGATTACACTATTGATGAACTTACAGTAAATCTTGACAACAGGTTGGATTTACCAACACCAGAATCACCAATCAATACAAGTTTAAAAAGATAATCGTACTCGTCATCCATCTTTGAATTATAGTCGAGAAAAAAAAAAAGTTTAGCTGGGCTGAAAGAAGAAGGGGGGGAAGAGGGATTTATACTTTGGATTGAACTCAGATTAGATCAGAAAAAAAAAAAAAATGATGAGCCCTGAAATCAAGCCTCTCTTGTGTCTATAATTTTTTTAATGAAAAAGTGGGGGGGGGGAGACTTTTTTTAAGAAATATTGATTTGCATATTTACAAAAATGAATCTCAAACATATCCAATTCTAGGCTGTTTAAGTCAATAAAAAAAAAAAAAAAAAGCCCTTCTTCAGCCTTATCATTAGAACCCAACTTGGTGCCTGATATTCCATCAGGGACGTGAGGTTTGTTTCACAAGTGAGTGGAGAAAAGGATAAAAATGGGAATTTTTTTTTAGCTTTTTCTAATTCTCTCTCTTTTCTCTTTCTTTCAAAATACGATACATACACACGTTCAAAAAAAAAAAAAAAAAAAAAAAAAAAAAAAAAAGACCAGTTTGATTTATACAGATATTTCCTTAAAACTTGAAAAAATACAGTGCATCCATATTCGGTTTTAGATTAGTACAAACGGGTGTATTCTATACATAATATACAAAAGACTTTATAACAGCATAATAATACATGGCTTTAACCGACCGCAAATGAAGGTAAGTATTATAAAACACATTTCAGTAATTATTCTGTCTTCATATTCTTCAAGGTGTGTGATACAATTTTTTCATTATTGAAACTTATTGCAAGAATACTATTCAAGTTATTATACTCGGACGATTCAATAAGAAGGTAGTTTAATTCCTTTTCAATAAGTCTCCAAATACCATTAAATAGCTGACCCTTATTTTCAACAAAGTTGTTTGATACAAGTCATGGAGAATCAGAGTCCTTTGCCTTTATATCGCACTTAAAGCTTTTGCAGTTATTATTATTATTTGATAATTATTATCAAAAAAAAAAAAAAAAAAAAAATTACAAGCAGAGTTTACAGTATGCAGTTCTTTCATCGTTCTGATTATATGCGTATGTACGAATGTAATTCAAGAGGAAGTCAAGAAGATTTCCTATATTTTTGAACATGTCTTTTTAAGACCGTCGTCAACACAGCTTTATCATTGTTAGAAATAATAATTGATATTTCAATATATGTATAGGAGATTTATCAAATGATTGATTGGCACAAATCAGAAAACTTATATATGACAGTACATTCTGCCACCCAATAAGCTGTTAAATATGTACTTTTTATAAGTCATTTTGTTGTATTACCTAGATGTCAACCTTTTTTTTTTTTTTTTTTTTTGAAAATAATCCACTGTGAAAATAGAAGCGTATCTAAAATATCTTATATGTTTATTAAAAAGAAAAGAGAGAAAGAGAGAGAGAGAGAGAGAGAGAGAGAGGATTACATTTCTGTAACATAATTACCTATTTCAATTATTAAAAACATGTTCACTTTCTCTTATTAATCTTACCTGGAAAAACTCCAGTGACTCCGTTCAACCGACCGGTCCACCAATCGTTTGTATCGGCAGTTCGTTGTACGAGTTCGATACGGTCATCTTTTTTGAAACTAAGATCCCCTTCTGCTTGTGCAGAATAATCATAAAGAGCCATCACCCATTGTCCCTTTTCCGAGCTTGTGTAGGCGGGAGGAGGTGAAGCTGTATAACTTTGAAACGATTGTTGTGGTTGTGGTTGTTGATAGGAAGACGATTGCTGTTGATAAGAAGGCAATTGTTGAAACGATTGCTGTTGGAAGGAAGGTGATTGTTGAAACGAAGGCGATTTTTGGTAAGAACTGGGACCTGCTGTGATCTGAAGCGGTTGGTCTTGTTGACGAAGTGCTGCACGTTCTTGAAGTGATAATTTTGAATTATTAGCACCGCCTGAAGCAGCCAGCCAAGCCTTTCCTCCGGCCTTGAGTAAATCCAAGTTCTCCATTTCTGCACGAGCATCTCGAGAAAGAGCTCTACTCTGTACACCTTGTTCGATACCCATCATGTGTGTCGAAAAGGCTTCCAGATTGTGATTCAAAAGTTCGTAACATCTTGCATAAATCATACCGTAAATGCGTGATTGCATATTAAATAGATTCTCAAAGACAGGTTGAATAAAGGCAGTCTTTAGTTGGAAAAAGTGGGGTAATTCGTTCTTTAACATGTCATTTAGGTAATTATAATCTTGTGTGGCCGTATCCAACTGAGATTGAATCTATGCACACACACACACACACACACATTAGCCTTTCTTTTTCTTTCCCTTCTCCTTTTCTTTTACCTTGAAAATCTGTTTTTCTTCATTAAAACTTCTTTCGGATTTGCTTGTAATCTTTTGTAAAGCAATTCTGTGTCTGTCGTAATCAATCAATTTGTGATTTCGCTTCACAAGTGTCTTTTGAATTGATTTTATAATTTCATTTAATTCCATCAAGGGTCGTACAATGTCACGATCCACTACATCCTATAAAATCTTCAATATCCTGTTTGTATTCTCTGCCATTGCTTACCAATTCAGGCAACACTTCATCTCTACAATAAGCCATAGCAGCTTCTGCATCATTCACTGCCTGTTGTTGTATCGCAGGTGTTTGTTGAAATCTCTTTTGGACCATACCTTGTGGCACTTCAATACCCAGATTGGTATCAAATATCGTAGTAAGGTATTGTGACATAGCCGCTTGGTTGGATAAAAGAGCTAATATTGTTCAGTTTGATTTATAAAGTAAATACACTTACATGCTATGCTATCTCGGAAAGTGCCTGCATCCTTTGAAAACACTTCAATCACCTTTGAAAATTCATTGAATTGTTGTTCAAGTATAATGAATTCAGGATCCTTTGTAGCTTATGACGTGTCAATATCTGCATAACTTTTCTTGGCCCTTTTTTTTTTGAGTTACCTTCACTCTTTTTTGAAAGTAATTGATATGGTAATCGATTCACTGCTTTTGTTAAACCCTAAGCTTGTTTTAATAAAACTAGTGTTTAAGACAGGACAACATTACAAACCTTCCAACTCATTACAAAAAAAAAAAATAATAATAATTTAAAAAGAGGAAAGAAAAAGTAAAATAAAAATGCCGTCATTTGAATTGTACAAAAATCTCGGCATTATTCTTTTTCCGCCATCTTACACCTAGAAAAAAAAAATAAAGGAGTCGCTTTTGTATCAAAACAAAATATAATTTTTTTTTATTAAGCTCATATCCTTTATTCTTCAAGAATGAATGCTTCCCCCCCCCCCCCCTCTCCTCCTTTTTCAAAAGTTTTTTATTTATTTATTTATTTGCTCAATGAAATCCAAAGTCAGCCCAAGCAACAAGGGTGCTTGATGGACTCCCTTCGTTAAGCAACGCTCCTACTTTATTTCTTTTGATTTCTAGTATTTCAAAATAAATATTTTTTAACATGAACCAATGTGTCATGGAGAAACAAAGGCTTACATTTTTTTTTTTTTTTTTTTTTTTATTTTTTGGGATGTCGTATGCAACAAGTTGACTCATGTGATACATTTCTAAACTTTTTGTTTTGGGATGTATGGTGCCTCCAATAATACTAAAAAAAAATCACCAGTCCAGGACGTTTAAAAATAACATGGCCTTCTTGAAATATTGCTATCTTGATCTTGTATGGCAGCAGGAGTAGTATCAACGGGGTAATCTCAAGATCAATTTCTTACTCGGCTATGGTTTTGCTAAGCCTTCTAGTAGAGCGTGTGTCTCTTTATTACAGGAATGAAACCTCTTAACATTCAAAATCAATTTTCAAAGATGTTACCTGTGAGTTTATCAATTGTACGTAAACGAAGGTAAGTTCTCTATATCTGTCTTTTGTATATTCAATCTTAGATGCCAAACTATGCTAGTTTGGTGTGGCCGAGTGAGAGATCACTTCAAGAGAATGAGAATTTTGCTCATCTTTTTCTGTAGGGCATTCTTTCAAAGTTGAAATTCTCGAGAATTTCAGGTTCTAATGTCGAATTGAAAAAAAAAAAAAACTGGCTTGAGACATAGCAAAAGAATACGGCTCTTATTTCTGGTTAAATAGTGGATGTCGTCTGTTTATATTCATTGAAAGAAAAAAAAAGAAAAAAACTATACAAATAGTGTCGGAATAATGACACATGTGGAGAAGCGCTGCCTTAATCCCCTTTGAAACTGATTTAAAGAAACAGAGTTCTTCTTTTTAAACACGATATAAAAGCAAGGATAAATTTGTCTTAATAAAGCATCATTACTACAATCATCATTGTTATAGCAGTCATAAAATTGTATTATTTTGTTGTATATACTTCTTTTCTTTACAAATCTTGTCATTTCAGACATTCTCTTTTTTTTTTTTTTATTATTAAACAGCAATAGAAATAACGTGTCTTTATTTCTTTTGAGAATTTCACGTTGAAAAAAAGAGAAGTTATGGTGATTATAACGTAGTTCATTTCATGTTCGCTGATTCAAACATGTTCTGAATTTATAGGTCTTTTAAAATCTTTCAAGATCTATGCTTTTTTAAAATACCACCACACACTATATAAAATAGAAGCAATAGCAGTAGACTTACTTATACTAGCTATAAAATTCCTTATTTGCTCATTGAACTGGAAAGAAAAGCGATTTAAAAATTAATAGGGAGGTATATGCGCCGTGACCATTTTTGCATTTCAAAGCTGAGATTCAAAATTTCACTGGATTCCTGCCAGGCTCTTTTTTTGAACCAGTCATACGACGTAAATAGTGACGGCTCTCAAAAAAATTTTTGGCCATATTTAGTGACTCTCAAAGATTTCAAAAAAACTATAAAAAGAGGACCCATTTCCTCCTCTTTTTTTTTCTTTTTTTCTTCACTTCAAGGTCTTTTCGTGATTGGAAGACTTTGGCTTTTGTCGAGCAGCGGAGTCTTTGACTCCGATGCGGGACTGTCAGCAACAGGGTCTTTGGCTCTGGATGGGACACTTTTTTGAGTTCTGGGGTTGAATATTTTTTTGAGTTCTGGGGTTGGGCATCCAGAATACACAGTCTCCTCGTGACGATGCCTGGAAACCAACTTTTAGTTGGGCTAATGGTGTATTACAATTTTTTTTTTACATTAAACTTAAATGAAAAATTTAAATTTGAAAAAAGACTTTGATCTTTCTTATAATATTTTGACTGAGCTTCGGAGCTTGCTTTATATTTTTTTTTTTTTTTTCCACTACAAAAGTTTAACTCATGTTAATCTCTCTTTTTAATTAAAACATTAAATTATCACTTTTTTTCTAAGAAATGCACAAACAAACGCAACAGTTATTTTGCTCAGTCTGTGAAAACTATTCGAGTTTATCAACACAACTTACTGATTTTAGACGACATTGAAGTGCTTGCAACTTTCACTGGAAGGAAGTCAACACAAAAACGAAACTTTTTTTTTTTTTTTCTGGAGAGATTCAAACAATTCTACTACAGAAACTGTTTGATTTATTATTAGGACAATTATTTGTTTTTTCAAAACATTTCCTTTTATTACAAACAACTTTGAATAGACATGGCGCAGGTCCCCCTTTTTTTTTTCTTTTCTTTTTTTTTTTTTTTTTTTTTTTTTTTTTGTGGCCAGACACGAAGTGCATTTCAACTTGTTAAAGACGTAGCTATACCGATATTTTCATATTAAAGTAATATCTCAAAGATAAATGAAATCAGCTTAGAAACTTTCAAATATCAGTGTGAACTATGGAATAAGTACACCAAAAAAAAAAAAAAGTCGAGAACAATTTAATTTTCAAAATTGATACTTTAGATGATACTTCATAAGTTGTTTGAGTTTAAGATAAATGATAGTAAAACTTTGCTCTGTTTCATGTAGATGATTCAGTAGTTGTTTTCATCTTTAAGAGGATTAAAGCAAAGTAGAGCTGACAAAGCTCAATAAAGTGGTATGTTAAATTGTTCGGGATTCTCAAGTACTCTTGTATGATTGTTGATATTATATACAAGCTAATGAAGAATACAGTGTCACTTAATCGTTGTTTTGTGAAAAGCCCCCTAATAAAACAGAGGGACAATATTGTCTTCTTTTTTTTTTAAAAAAAAAAAAATAATAAAAAGATAGCAGCGACAAGCTTATTGAGTCTTGATTTTTCTGTATGATTTTTCTCCTTTTTTTTTTTTTTTCTTCTTTAAGCTCTTGATCCAGCTTATATAACCCATTTATCTCTTTCTTTGTTTGTCAAGTACTAAGAAATTATATTAATAAATATACCACAGGTTGATTCAAATCATTTCAAAAACATTTAAAAAAAAAAAAAAAAAAGTTGCTGAATGAAATCCAAAGTCAGCAAAGCAACAAGGGTGCGGGGTGGTGAGTAGACCTTTTACAGTTTTTTAGTCTAAAATTAGACAATTTTAAATTTTTTTCTGGGCGAATGAAAATTAATTTTTAGACAATTTGTTTACCTTTTTTGGAAAAAATGAAAAAGGACAATCAGACAGATTCAAAACAAAATTTGGATGGCTCGGCTTACCTGCAATATATGACCATAGCGATAACTATGGAGGATAATTATTGTTTTTTTCTTGACTTTCTTGGTCTACTCGGCCCTTCTTCACTATTTTCCCTTTTTTTTGTTGCTCTTTCAAATCTTCGGGGTCTTTCACCATCTTCTCTTAAACATTGAAGAATGTAGCGGAAATTGAGAACGGCTAAAGTATCTCTGTTGAAGACACG
>JNDS01005368.1:0-52809 GCA_000697035.1 Rhizopus stolonifer B9770
AAAAAAAAAAAAAAAAAAAAAAAAAAACTAAAACTAAAAACCACATTATTTCTTTTTATTTGTCAAAACATTCTTTTTATTTCTAATGAATTTAGATGATCTGAATTGCTGAAACGAAATCACCAAAGTCCATTTGTTCTTGAATGTGAGGAATGTTCTTTTTCTGAATATTCAAATAGACTTTCCAAGTCGTTGTGTTTGACTGCCCCTCACCCACCGGCTCAGCTTGATCGATTTTTCCATACCATTGCAAACAACTAAAGATTTGATAGGCTTCAACATCTGCAGGCACATTAAACACATAAAGTTGAATATCCACTCTTTCTTCTTCATCATCTCTTTCCTTTGTCTGATTCGTCGTTCCCAAGTGAACCTCCATCCCTTCAAGTTCTTCTTTATGAAAATAATCGGCCTCATTTGATTGTCCTATCTTTGCAAAGTTCTGAAAAATTTGGGCCGAATATTGATTATACCACTCCTCCTCCTCTTCCGCCAGCTGTGCCTCATTCGTTTGATCCGTAAAGTTGTAACGTAACAAGAGTAACTGACTGATAACATGATCCAAATCCGAAAGATTGTTTTTCGTTACCCCAACCTCCTTTGCCATCTCTATCGTATTCACGGTTGCATTCTTAGACGCCAACAATCTCTTGACTAATTTGACTAAACTCTCCTCTTCGGGATGATTCAACGATCCATTGACCTTCTTTAAACTCTCAGCCGCCTTACGCCTTTCTGTTGGTCTCCTTTGACTGGTAGCTGCTGCTGTGGTGGTGGCGGCGGTTGTTGTCGATTTAGAATCTGTCAGAGGAAACTGTCCGAGCTTTCTTTCCTCTCTTAACTTGGCTTCCTTCAGCTCCGCTTTGGCCTTGGCCTTCGTCTCGGCTTCGAGTTTATCAGCGTCCCTTTTGAAATCAAGAGCAACCATGGTAGGATAATCGATTTCATATTTAATATGATTGACAACAATCGAAAGTGGTTTTTGAGTTGCCTTGTTCTCTTCCAAGAAAACCTTGACGATATCTAGCCCTTCTTCTTCATAGTGCTTTCCATGGGCAGTAATGGCCGACATGGCCTCATAAGATATACGGTAGAGCTCGTCTTTATAAGTAAAATAAGAAGGCATCGTGAACATGTTGAGTCCCTTGGACAGCTCAGGAAGAACTTGTGATGTTTCTTCTTTGAGATTTAAAGTAATGGTTTCGTTGGGTTTATCCAAAGATGTATCGGTAGAAGAAGTTTTAGTTGACTCTGCTTTCTTTACTACGGGTTCTTTTATCGCGGGTTCTTTTATCGCTGGTTCTTTTATCGCTGGTTCTTTTACCACAGGTTCTTTTACAACAGGCTCCATTAAGACTGGTTCCTTCTTGATGACCAAAGTTTCTTTCTTGACCAGAGTTTCCTTTTTGACAGGAGCAGGAAACTCACCTTTAGAGTTTAGATAAGAAGGCAAGTTGATCACCGGAGGATTTTCAACCAAAGTCTTGCTCAGCGATATTTCCTTTACAATCATTTGCTCGCTTGCCTTTTGAAAATCAATCTTACGACTATTGGACTTCTTTCTCTTATAATCAATCGTCATTCGATCCACAGGTCTTGGCAAATTATACTTTTGATCACAAACATAGTCAAAAGAAAACCCATGTTCCAATAATTTAGCTGCTCTTGCAAACTCTCTCTTAATAGTCGTCAAACCAATTTGACTACATGTTTGCCTATTTAAATTGTCAATATAATCGTTTTTTTTTTATAAAAAAAAAAAAAACGGTTATAACTACCCACGCCACATTTCTAGTTGTCAAAAAGGGATCTTGAACCACTATATCTCTATCACGAGGCTTTAAAGGATAATTCATCAACCCTTTTTCACCTGAGATGATGGACACATTCAGGTTTTCATTTTGAGAAAAATAAAGAAAAAATTCAATCAAGAGTGTACTGACCAAATGAAAATTGGATGTTTGCCAAACAGTGGAAAGTGCAGGATCTGGTGACATATCAAATTCGTTGGTAGATGTGTTTTCGATACGTGTACAGGTATGAAAACGAGTATCACAGCGTATCATTCGATGATCGTGAAAGACCATCTGAGGTCGCGTCGTCTTCCAGTTGCAACGTTTCAAGGTACATTCGACAGGCAAGTTTTGTAAGCTAGGTAAGACAGGACCTGCGTGATGAACCATAAGGAAATGAAGAGCCATAATGATATAAGCATAACTACTCAAAGTACCACGGGTAGCTATTACGTATTAAAAAAAAAAAAAAATAAGAATTGCAAATATTGTGAGAGCTTACTATTGTTAATGTCCTTTTGTTTGATGAAATATTTGATTGAAAATAAAAAGGGGGCAATACGAGCGTCCATTTTGATATATTGATGAATTAGTCGCGTATTTTCGATACCCAAGACATTGTTTGTATTAATATCACATTTAAGTTGAGTGATTGGATCCATAAATTTACAAATAGGCACCGTCGCATTACTGATGGGCTCTACATTTCGCATACCCATGTCACTTAAAATTGCAGCTATTTGTTGCATGTTATAAACAGAGCCTGTGATTTTGTTTAGATTCTTATGGCGTTTATAGTCTTGTTCATATTGAGCTTCAGGTACAACAATACATAAATCAAGATCCGCGTCTTTTAATGATAATCCATTGGCAGAAGATCTATTTTTATGTAAAACCCCCACCCATCCTTTGTTTTTAGCTTTTGTAAAGCTCTTGATTTTTTTTTTTTTTTTTTTGTTAATTTACCCAAACACGACTACATTTAGATTTGAACTTGGCCAAATTTTATTCAATTTAGCTTGAATTCTATTCTTTAAAGACCTTCTTTCATCAATCATGGATTGTTTAGGTTTCAATTCCTTTTTTCAAGTCAGTAATTTTTGTTAGTGTTCAGTGTTATAACTCACTTTATATAAATCCATCAACTCATCTGATAATTCTTTCCTGCTTGAAACTGGTTTTCGATTCAAAGAAATATCATTCAAATAAGCCAAATGGTTTTGTTTACTATAACAAACAAACAACAATGTATTATTCGATTTATGATCCACCAATTCAGGGAAATATCGATAATTAAAGCGTGGATCGTTACGATAATCTTCTACCTGACAACACTCATAGTCCCAGTCAGTCCAGTCACCTATAGGACCCAATTTAACTCTTGTCTTGAAAATGTTCTCGACAGCTTTGGGTGAGATGTTTTGGGAGATCAGGTATTGTTTTAAGGAAGCAACAGTAACGACACGTGCAGCTCGTTTGGTGATAATACCAATAGAGTTTTTGAGTGTGTAATCTGCACATTCATAGATTAAGCTGTTTACATCAGGGGCAGTGGTCATTCTCGGATAAATTTTAACAAAAAAAAAAAAAAGACTGAGAAAGAAAAAAAAAACACGCACCATATTTATAAAGGAACACATAAACAATTGAAGGTTACATTAAGATATTTATTAAAAAGAAAGAATTTTTTTTTTGTAGGAAAAACAAAATGAGAATTAAAAGCTACAAAATATTTAGTACTTGTATTTTAAAAAATCTTCTTACCTTGGTTTTTCTCTTTTTATTAAACAAAGTTCATGCCTTAGTTCATTAATTTCATTCTCCAAATCATAATCACGGCGTTTAAGCAAAGAAATATATTCAACCGCTATATATATATATATATATACATATTAGAATTTATTAACTTTAAAAAAGCAAGTTTATAATTATATACCTTTGCTGAGAATTTCCCATTTACTAGTCTTCATATTCTTTTCAACAGGTAATGAATCTCTTAATTCATCAAATAAACCCTTCATTTCCTTTCGTCTTTTACGTTCAGCCAATTTATGACTGACTCTTAAGGCAGGGCTTCTTGAGTAAGGTGTCTCCTTGCGTTCCTCCAACAATGGGCGATGGGATACCAAGGGCATGGAAGATCTTCTGGCAGACAAACGATGAAAATCTTCTGAATCAGAAAAGGTAGGAGATTCCGGAATAGCCTCAGGGAATCGAAAGGCCTTTTTATTGAAACTCTTGAGGGTAGCAATCGAATGTCTTCTTTGAAAAGGGTCAAAGCTTTCTTGTTCATTATAGTGTTTTGGTGAAGAAGATAAGCTAGATAGATCTGTAGTACAAGATCCTCTTCTTTCCGTATGATGATGATCAAAAGAACCTCGGCGGGAAAGTGTGTCGTAAATTGAAGGATGAGTGTTGGGTTCCAAAGGTCCGATATGTCTGTGTTCGTAATTCAAATCTTTGAGTGAAGGAAGACTGGGCATATTTCTTTTTTCGTGAATAGTGTTTGGAAATTCATTTAAATCCATATTTCTTTTCATTGGGAAATTTGTGTTCATAATAGTAATAATAATAATAATAATAAAAAAAAAAAAAAAAAGGTTTTTTTTTTTTTTTTTTTTTTTTTTTTTTTTTTTTTTTTTGTTTCTTTTTCTTTTTCTTTTTTTTTTACTAGCTTGCAATATCAGGCAATAAATAAGCTTTAACAAAAAAAAAAAAAAAAAAAAAAAAGGTTTTTTTTTTTTATTATTTATTTACACTTTGTATAAAAGGAGAAGGTACCAAGTATCTGGAGCATTGTCTTTATGCAAATCCCCTTTTTGTCCTCTTTTTCTCCTTGTATGGAACATATCTCCTGCTGTATAACATTTCCCCTCTTTACGCGGTATTTTAATTGTATTGACAATGCAATAAAAAAGAAATAGGACACACAGACCATGTGGCCTATAGTTTATTTCCCTGTGTTTGACAATACCAACGTGGTAAGATTCTCCTTACAGAGAAAACAATTTCCAAATATGGAGGATATTTAAACACACTTTTTCTTTATTTTACCAAAGTTCACATTTATCAATAGGGTTCATGCGACTTCCTTTAGGACAAGAAAACACCTCAGCAAAATATTCAGAATTTTGTACTGCACCATTAACACGCCATTGAGCAGGAGAATGTTCATCCGTAAGCACCTATAATATAAATTAATTTTTTTTTTTCTTTTCTTTTTTTTTTTCTTGAGAACTTACACCCTTTTTAGCCTGAGCAGGTGTGACCTTATTGCACCAAATACGGCCGAAATTAATAAAGAATAGTTTTTCAGGAGATAAACTATCTAGTCCAGGCAAAAGAACATTATTCTCCTGAACATAGTGTTGTTTCCATGCCAAGTAAGATTCCCTCAATCCACCATTGTCTGCCAAATTCTCACCCAATGTAAGCTTACCATTAACATAAATTGATTTTTTGTTTTCATCAGTCATGTTAAATCGACTGTATTGTTTGATAAAACAGTTGGCCTTTTCATCAAATCTTTCTGATGTAGCGTTGGTCCACCACTCAACCAATTTACCATTAGCATCAAAATGTCTACCATTGTTATCAAATCCATGCTATTCAGTTTTGTTTTTGCTTTTTTAGTCTTTGTTTTAAATAACATACACTTACAGTTAATTCATGGCCCACTACCACACCAATTCCACCATAATTCAAATAATCAGGATAATTTTGACCAAAAAAAGGGTTTTGAAGGATACCAGCAGGGAACACGATCTAAATCAAAAGAAAAAAAGTTGTTATATACACTTTCTTTCTTTCTCCTTAGAAATTTAGGAACTTACTTCATTGAAAGAAGGATTATAATACGCATTGACCTCCTGAGGATCCATGAACCATTTCTTCTTTTCTGGTACTTGACCTACATGGCTCCAATCTTGACGAACAGTCCACTGAAGACTGCTTACAAGATTACCAAAATAGTCATCCGACTTGAATTCCAAATCTCCATAATATTCCAACAAGGAGATGGGAGACATTACATCTGGTGATTGGTCCGGATATCCAATCTTTTCAATCAATCTCTCAATCTTTTCCACCGCACGCTCTCTTGTCTGAGGATCAATCCAGCTCAACTCGGGCAATCGATTCAAAAAGACACTTTTGATCGAATTCACAAAATCCTTTGCTTTTTCCTTGGCTTGACCACCAAATCTTTCCAACACATAATATCGACCGACCAAGAATCCAACCGAATCATTCACTTGATCCAAACAGATATCCCAACGCGCCCTCTCCGTCTTGGGATCCGAGCCCGAAAGATGTGCGTTCAACAATCGGATAGGTCGACGGATATATTCGCTCAAGCCATCCGAGTATTCATAAATCGCTTTCCAAATCAAATAAGCTTCAACATCAACTTGCTCTTTCAAAAGTAAGGTCAGGTTGCTCAGATATTCGGGCGAGGTCACAATCAGATGCTGAGGAAATGGTGCCGTTGAGGGTAATCGTTGGTTCAAATAAACAGTCCAGTCAAACCATGGTGCCCTTTGGCTCATTTCTGTTAGACTCAGGGGATTGTTAATCCTCTCCGGATTTTGAAAATATTCAGGAGAATCGCTTATGCGGGCCAATTTCTTTTCGAGATCTATAATCTTGCGCGCGGTCGCATTCGCACTAAATTTCGACCAACCTTCTTGGCCCACCATCACGGCCTGGAGCGTTTGAGCAATGGTTTCGTAAAGAAATTGGATCGTCTGAGGTTGTTCGTAATAGTCCTTGGTGGGTAAGGTCAGCCCAGATTGACTAAGGATGAGTGTATTAACGGTCGGATCCTGGTAGTCGGCATCGACCGAGATACTGAAAAAGGCATCGACACCACGCATGGACAAGAAGGCCAAGGTTTTGGTCAAACTCTGCTTGGAGAGACGTTGGATATCTTTGAGGATGGGTAAAATAGGCTTGGGTCCCAAAGAGTCAATCAGAGTTTGGTTTTGACAGGAATCAAATAGGGCTTGGGCCTTTTCAAAGTTTTCTTGGTCGATTAATCTTTCGGGATCAGGTAGGTCCGATGTCTTGAGTCGGAAATCGTCAAAGGATCCAGAAAGGATAGTGCGTAGGATTTCTTTGTTTTGATCTTCAAGAATCGAAAAGGAGTTGATACGTGATTTTCCATCGGGTATTTTGTGATGCTTTTCCCATTGGCTGCCTATTTTTTTATAGATATAAATGAGGGAATAGGCAATAAATCATTACATGTGTATTGATAGAAATCATCACAAGGGTCTAACGTCATATCAATATCCTATTAGTGTGTTAGATTAAAGGTTTTAATATTGTAAATTTTACTTGTAGAATTTGTGAGGCAGTCAGGACACATTCAGGAGTTAAACAAACAGGCTATCAAGAAAATGATATGAGTTCTTTTTCTTTCTTTCTTTCTTTCTTTTTTTTTAAAAAAAAATTACACTTGTCTTGTTGTTACGAGGTGGGAATGGTTTCTTTACCACAGGTTTTTCTTCATAAACACGTCGGGTATAAAGACCAGCGAAAATGCATAAAACGATAAAAAATAAGGCACTGAGAAAAAGTAATGATTTTTCTAAAAAAGTGAAGCCTTTCTTTTCTCTCATTTCAACATTTAGATCTTCATGTTCTTCATCTAAAAGACGTTCTCTTTCCGAACTCATATCGTAAAGAGAAAGAAAAAAAAAAGGAAAATAAAAAAAATAAAAAAAATTATTTTATACATACGTACACCCCTTCTCTCTTTCTCCTTTATTGTTCTTGAACAAATTCAATTAAAATCTCGGGCAATTCATATTCAAGATTCTTTTCTTGAATAATCTTTTCTGCTTCCTTGATCACATCCACAGTTTTAGCATAAATCTCGTTTTGTTTTTCTTGGTCTAATACCAAATTGGCTTCATTTAAATAAATTTCTCCCAAATCTGCGAGTATCTGTGGCATCAATGCGTCTTGTTTAATATATTCTTTTCGTGCTAATTCGAGGTATTCTTTGCTTTCCAAGATTATTTTATAGGCTTCTTCTTCCTCTTTGTTTAGTTCTGTCTTTTCCTCCTCCTCATCCTCTTCTTCTTCTTCTTCATCAGCTGCTTTATCCAACCAATAATGAGCAATTTGTAATCTACATAAACCAAGTCCAGTCAAGGCTTGAGGATGTGAAGGCTCATCTATTTCCTCGGATTATCAATTCAAATTCTTTCTTTTCATTTAATACCTTTCAAAATCTTTTTTAGAGTCTCTTCAGCCCAAGAAATGAATTTCTTTCGTGTTTCAATATCAGAATACAAGGCACCATGATGTAAAACAATATCTGCCCATTCAAGCATTTGCTTTGTATCCATCTTTGCTTGACGGATCTTTTCGAGTGCAAGTTCAGCCAACTCGGGTACCTCTTCTTCTTCTTCAGTCAACTGAATGCCAGCCTTTGAAAACCAAACTTTACTTAAAACCAACTCAATCTTGTTTAAAAGTAACTCTGTTGTTTCTTTTTCCTTTGCTTCCTCTAAACGTTCTTCAGACGCGTCTAAAAATGCTTCAAATTCTTCATCTTGTTCTAAGCGACCCAGCTCGAATAAAGCCAGACCATAGTTGTAATAAAAGAGTGCAGGTAAAGGATCTTTAGATTCTCTTAAAAGTTGATCTGAACTATGAATTGTACCACGAAGTAAAGGTAAAGCACCTAAAGGATCCGTTTCTAATCGAAAAAGGAAATGTCAAAAAAAAAAAAAAAAAAAAAGTTTTTTTTTTTTTTTTTTTTTCTTGTTTACCAAGTTTTTCGATGGCACTTTCTAAAAGAGCATTGATTTCACCTAATTCATCACCTTCTTCCACTTCTTTTTCAATAACGATTGTTTGAGCATTTTCAGAAATGTCGTCTACTTTGGACTTTTTTGAAGATTTCTCTACAGCACTTTTTTTTAATCCTCTAGGTCTTTTAGGTGGCATAATAAAAAAAGAAAGAAAAAAAAATATTTTTTTATATATTTTTATAATATTTTTTTTTTTTAAAAAAAAAAAAAGTACAACAAACAAACACAAGAGAATAAGAAATTAACAATGATAAAGATCCTCTTGTGTGGTTTGTTCTTTTTGATTCCAAGAATCGATAAAATTCTGTACTTGATCATTGCTTATATCGTCCGTTGGCTTGAGAACCGAGCACAAATCGGAAAAGTTATCTTTTGGTTGTTCAAATTGAGAATATAATACGTTGCTCGGTTCTTGTAAATTATTGTAAAGTTCGTATTGAAAGTATTGTTCGTTTACAGGAGAGGGTGTACTTGCAATACTTGCTGTCATTATTGGTGTATAAAGAGAACCAGCCACGGCCACAGCAGCAGCAGATTGTGCGGTCCCATAAATAGCATCATAATTGAACTGTGGTGGAGACACATTTCCATTAAAGTTACAGCCATTTCTTCTGACCTTACATGTTGGACAGCAACGTACGAATCTTGCGATCAATTCTTTTGGGATCCAAGAATATTTGAACTTGACCTTTTTTTTTAAAAAAAAAAATGAGTAAATGTTAGATATGAAATAGTATTAGTTACAATTGCGGAGGTTTTATCTCGGCCGCCATGATTTGCTTCTCTATGAGCATCAACCAGGATACCATAGATATCTTCCTTTGTGGCCACAGGTTTTTCATCGTGATAGATTACTTGATGACATCTACCGTTAAAATTGAACATTTTCTTGACCCAGAACCTGAATTGGGCAGTAGATACTGAAGTGTCTTTGGGATTGATCAAGACCTCTCTAATCATCTTGTATCGTTCTTCGTCAATGAGCGCTTTATCTCTCTTTTTAAGTGATAATCGGTTGAGATATTGTTGTACGACGATATCAAACTCTTCACTGGTCGGAATACCATAAGTTTCTTCTTCGGAGGGATAAGTGCGTCGAATGGTTTGTGGGAAGCTAAGATTAGAATAAGATGGAAGATAAGAAGGAAGATAAGACTGCATTATAATTATAATTAGAGAGTGAGTAGATATAAAGAAAAGAAAGGGGGAGACAAAGAGAGAGAGACAAAGAGAGAGAGAGAGAGAGAGAGAGAGAAATGAAGAAGAGAAAACAATAAGGGCTAATAAATACTTGAAGAAGATTCTGTAAATATGTACCAGGTATGCATTCAGAAACAATTCACTCTCTTTTTTTTCTCTCGTTCGCTCACTCTATTGTCTCTCGGTGTTTAAATAAACTGAATGCGTCTATCTTCTATCTGAACAATGATAATCACGTCAGCGTCACTTAACATTCTTGTTACAGAAAAACTTTTTTTTTTTCTCATAAATTAAATAAACAAAGCATTGCACGGTACAAGATCAACCCATTGGAATTTTTCTTTTCTAGGAATAAAGACAAGAAATTTTATTATTATTTCAATTATCAACTGTTGTCTAGGGGGGGGGGGAACTACTTTTTATGCATTATACTAATTACATTGGATTGAATATGAGAATCAATTTCAGGCGATTCGCATCTAAAAAAAATATGAGAAACAAGTTTTTTTTTTTTTTTTTTTTTTTTTTTTTTACCGGCAAGTCGATTGTTTTCTAATTTTTCGTTTCTCGTATTTTCTTGATCAATATTCATTCCTCGAGTTACAAAATCAGAAAATTCATATAATTTATTCATTTTTTTTCTTATTAAAAAATAAGGAAAAAAAAAAAAAGAAAAAAAAAGGGTGAAGAAAAATATCTTGAGTTTTTCGTTCATATTTCAATTATCATGTGTAAAAAAAAAAATGTATATAAATTTATTAGTTGGATTCTTCAGGCTTCATAGCAGGGAACAAGAGAACTTCCTTGATATTGTTGGAGTTTGTCAAGAACATGGCAAGACGATCAATACCCATACCCCAACCACCAGTAGGAGGAAGACCAAATTCGAGTGATTGACAAAAGTTTTCGTCAATCATTTGAGCTTCATCATCACCAGCAGCCTTATCATCGGCTTGTTGAGCGAAACGTTCACGTTGATCGAAGGGATCGTTTAATTCAGTGTAAGCATTACACAATTCCTTAGTGGCCACAAATAATTCGAAACGTTCACAGATACCAGCACGATCACGGTGCTTCTTGGCAAGAGGAGACATCATTTGAGGATGACCAGTGATAAAAGTAGGTGAGATACAATCGACTTCAAGGTATTCTCCAACCAACTTATCCAACAAACGAGCACTGGTACGAGGTGCAGAACAGTCAATATTTTGCTTGATACAGAGATCGGACAAGAACTTGGTACCTTCGGCTGTGTGGAGTGTATCACCCGAGGGGAATTCAACATTCAATCTTTCTTCCAAAGTCTGGATCATGTCTAAACGCTTAAAGGGTGGGCTGAAATCAATTTCCATCGTGGGTCCCTCGGGTCCTTGAGGGTGATATTCGACCTTGTATTGTCCAAAGATACTCTTGACTAAACCAGAGACGAGTTCTTCAGTCATATCCATCAAATCGTACATATCAGCATAAGCCATATAGAATTCACATGAAGTAAACTCGGGGTTATGGGTCATATCAATCGATTCGTTACGGAATTGACGGCCCATTTCGTAAACACGGTCAAGACCACCAACAACCAACATCTTCAAGTAGAGTTCAGGAGCCACACGCATGTACATGTCCAACTTCAAGTCGTTGTGATGAGTCACAAAGGGTTTGGCAGTAGCACCACCAGCAATACGGTTCATCATGGGTGTTTCTACTTCCAAAAAGTTACGTTGATCCAAGAAGGAACGAATGTAACTGATCGCCTTGGCACGTACTTGGAACTTTTCACGCACAAATCCGTTCATGATCAAATCAAGATAACGTTGACGGAATCTGAGTTCCATGTCCTTGAAACCGTAATTGGCCTTAGGAAGCATACGGAGACAGGGGGACAAGAGGGTGACCTTTTTGGGGAAAATCGAGAGTTCTCCACGCTTGGTCTTACCTGGAACACCAGTCACACCAATCACATCACCACGTCTAAAGAGATCATGAATTTGTGCAAAATCTTCTCCTTCGTGATCTTGAAGAGAGGCCATTACTTGGATCTTGACACCCTCACCGTGTAAATCATAAAATCTAAGCTTGGCTCCGGATGAACGCTTGTTGTGGATACGACCGGCAACAGAGACTACTTGATCGTCAAGACGACCACCGATTTCCAAGCTGTTGAACTTTTCAATAAATTCAGGAAGACTCAATTCAACATGGAATTTGTGAGGGTAAGGGTTGGGGCTAGAGTTTTCACGAAGCTTGTTGATTGCCTTAGAACGTAACTCAAAGTATTGCTATAATAATGTGTTTAGATTTTTTTTGGGTTTTTTTCTTTTTCTTTTATTTTCTCTTACGTTGGGGTTCAATTCTTCTTCTCCCTCTTCAGCACTCTTTTCCTTGGGTGCATTTTCTTTAGCTGGGGCAGAGGCGGCTTTGGCTGCCTTGGCGGCTTCCTTTGCACGAAGCTTTTCACGTCTCTTGAGTTCACTATTTTGGTTTTAATACAAAAAAAAACTGAAAAATTGAAGAATTAAAAAAAAAAAAAAAAAAAAACACTTTACGACTTGGAGATCATTTCTCCAGTAACGGGGTCCTTTTGAAGGTTCTTTTGGTCAACAGCCTCAGACATGTTTTCAACGGGAATTGTGAGAAGAAAAAAAGAAGAGATAGAGAAAAAAAAATTTTGCAAAGCTAATTTTTGATGGACGGAGTTTAATTTGATTATCAAGATCCTAAAGTCACACATTAACATCCACACATACGCACATTCTACAAACAGGCTTTTACACTTTCAATAAAACATATTTTTATTATCTTAAACTCCTTTTTTTTTTTTTTTTGTTTCTTGTTTTTGATTCACTTGTTTCTCTTGAAGAATCTTATGGAATAATCGCATAGAAAAATGATCAGCCACACAAAAAAAAAAATTAGGTAGAAAATAAAAAAAATAAAAGAATTGTGACTTATTCCTTTTTATCTTTTAAAAAGAAAATGGCAAAAGTGAAAAGAGAACAAAAGAAAAAGATCACACCTTATACAAAAAAGAAGCCTATTACAAAATCAGAAAAAATAAAAAATGCCAGCATAACAGAAGATCTCGATAAAGGTCTAGACGATCTAACAAAACAATTACAACCTAAAAAGAAGAAACCTATTCAAATTCGAAATGAAACCATGCAAGATGTAAAAAAAAATTAGAACATAAATTTGATAAAAAAACTAATTTTGTTAGGACGATGCTATTGAGAAAGAACAACTTGAATATGAAAAGACTCAAAATGACCTAGAAGCTGCTCTTGGTTTACTCACACAACTGTAAATAAATATAACCAACAATAGAACACATAAACTAAAGAAGAAGAAATGAGTGTATGAACTTCCTCCCATAACCCGTACCTTTTTTCTTTGGGTTTGAAACAAAAAACTTTATAAATACATTTGTGTTCCTTAATTTTTAGATTGTTAATTATCAGAAAAAAAAAAAAAAACAAATAGAGCAGAATCTTCGAAAAGTAGAAAATGAAGCCAACATTGAATCACCATTCTATACAGAGTAATTTTTCTTATGGAAGCCACAACATTGATATTTATTGAAGGTATTAGAGCTTTTAATCCCTGTTCAATACGTTTATTAATATCAGGACATGTAATATTTTTATCATAAACTGAAATTTGGCATTAATTTTTATTCATCACGTGACATGACTGTTTCCTTTGAGCGGACTACAATCATCACCCACGATCGATTGTATTTGGGAAATAATTATTGGCATTACTTTGATGAGAGAGGGTCTGGGTGAGTGTATTTCAAATAAGCAAAAAGAAAAAGAGAATACTGATTGAAATTGCGTTGTTGAAAGGGTTGGAAGACACTTCAAACAAACAGGCAGATACAAAGTAATATCCCTTTGTGCTCCTTTTTCTTTTTTTCTTCTCTTCTTCTTTCGTCACAATGACTATTTGCAGCATTTGTCTTTCGTCATTCGCCAACTCGAGATTTAAAGCCTGTGATAACTGCAGAGTAATTTTATAAAAAAAAAAAAAAAAAAAAAAAAAAAACAAAACAAAACAAAACAAAAAAAATCATCACTGAAACATTTATTCTTTCAGGAACAGCGAAGATTGGCTAAAAGATGCCAGAATAACGAGCCACCTAGACAAAGAGGGCGTAAGAAACAGCTCTCTGCTGCTTATATTTCACAACTTAGTAGAATTAAGACCTTGGACTTGGGAAGAATGGACCAAGGTAGAAAGAAAGAAAAAGTAATTACCTAAAACCTCGATTATCTGGAGAAATTATTGAAAACTTGGGGATTTCCTAATTCAATAGTGCATAGCGTTATCATGATGCTTAGAGACAGCAGAATTACCATCAACTTCAACGGCTTTTTGTACAACCTGTCTTTAGAGCCTTTCCTACTTGCCATACTACAAGATTCCAACTACTTGGGGTATACCATGAAATTGAATGAGGAGTTGATCACTTTGGACACCCCCAATACCTCGGTTAATGTAAAGTTTTTGTGCTATGCCGATGATATTTTGGTGTTTCTTCAAAATTTGAATGATCTCAATCAACTTTAAAAAACTGGGAAAAAAATATAATTCGGAGTAATATTTTCAAGACATTGCCGAGGCGGTACTCCATAATACCAATATAGAGATAGACGATGGAGAAATAGTATTGGATGCAAGCAAAAGAATGACCATCATAAACGACTATGGCAACATGGAATTTGAGAGAAGGATCGATGTACTGATATCACACTATGGCGAGACGGAAAGTAAAATACTTCAGAAAAGTAGTAAAATACTACACGACCAGAGACGAAATTGCTCAAAATGGAAATAAATTGGCATTATCGTCATAATTAGCTTTTAGGATTGGATAAATCTTATATTTTCACCAAAGTTCTACACGACCAGAGACGAAATGGCCGTTTTCGTCATGATATTTAACCTCCATTTTAACAAGCGATCAAGGACAAAAACTTTCCTTATAGGGTTTTGACAATTTTTTGGGACTTTGTGTAACAACCCAATTTTTTGTCCAAATGCTGTTCTGGGCACATTATGACAGACCATTACAAGAACAGCAAGAACCTCTGGCCCTCGTCTGTGGCATAAAGATTTGGCTGCTTGTCTCAATATGTTATATATTATCAGGTCTCTCCGAACTGAAGATGATGTCCCAGACAGATTCAATCGAGATGCTCCTGGAACTGGAACTGGTACAAGACGTAGAAGACAGCAGCAACCGGCAGAACGTCGGGTTCGCCCAAGACAACAATAAAATTATCCAGTTCAGTTATCGCTGAACAAACAAAAGTGCACTCGGTAGGTTCAAATACATTACTTGAAAAATATTTGCTAACATTTCTCTCTCTTTCTCTCTCTCTCTCTCTCTCTCTTACATCTCTTGCTCATTCAAATTAAGTGTAAGTCAATTTTTAATCATCATATTCTTGTAACTAATTTTTTTTTCTCTTGCTGAATTTAAAATATTTGTGAATTTCCTTTTTTAGTCGAATTGTCTCTTGTAGTGTAGTAGTTGCTCCCATATTATCTTTATCAGTACTACATTTGTCATTCTTGTAGTTTACATTCCAACATAAAACGTTATCACTAAACTTGTAACTCTGTCTATAGTATTATGAAGCTTTTTGAATATGTAGTAAAAATCATCTACCATTACATTTAGCATAGTATTTTGGTGCTGTTTATGATAGTCAATAAATAAAAGATAGATAAAGGAAGACAGCCTCCTTCTTCTTCGGTTTGAAATAAGGCACAGGCTAAGAATGATATAGATGGCAGTATGAGTGAGTACAGGAATGATTTCTACAAAAAAAAAAAAAAAAAAAAAAAAAAAAAAAAAAAAAAAAAAAAAAAAGATAGTAAAATAAGATACAGTTGTCTAGTATAGTAAATTATAATACCTGAAAGACACCAGTGGCTCCATTAAATAAGATGAATGTACTCAGAAAAAAAAGTCATTAATAAATCAATTTATAATATATACATGGTCGACTGTAGCAAGGGAGAAACCCAGAGCAAGAAATGCTTTAGATCATCATACAATGGTAACATTGAGAAATTTGTCTCCAGTTTTACCCCAAAAAAAAAAAAAGTTTTTTGCGGTAAAGCCTTCTATAACTACTAATCCCACTGCAACTACACGTGTCCGTGAAAGAAACCCATTGAATGTACATCCACAAGCCATTAGTCACCCCAGTAACTAGAAGATTTCGCCTCCAGCTCTACTCGAAAAAAACAAAGCTTTTTCCAGCAAAGCCTTCTCTGGCTACTATCAATCCGCAACTCCCCGTGTAAAAGAAACCCAGAGCAAGAAATGCTTTAGATCATCATACAATGGTAACATTGAGAAATTTGTCTCCAGTTTTACCCCAAAAAAAAAAAAAGTTTTTTGCGGTAAAGCCTTCTATAACTACTAATCCCACTGCAACTACACGTGTCCGTGAAAGAAACCCATTGAATGTACATCCACAAGCCATTAGTCACCCCAGTAACTAGAAGATTTCGCCTCCAGCTCTACTCGAAAAAAACAAAGCTTTTTCCAGCAAAGCCTTCTCTGGCTACTATCAATCCGCAACTTTACACTGCTTTCTAGATAAACCATACTTTTATTTTAAGTTCATACCTTTTTTCTAATTTTCATAGTTCAAAGTAGAAATGAACAGCATATAATTTTTCACTAACATTGCAAAAATAAAAATATCGTTATAACCCCGCAAGTGTTGACATCACGTAGGATTCAAATAAGAACTTTTTTTTTTTCTTCTGTAAAAGTATAAGCTTCCTTATTACGAGTTTTAATGCCTCCCAAAAAAAAATATAAAACGTCAAAAGGAAAGGAGAGAGAGATCTCAACAGATGCCCAATGGTGTTTAGACAGTGGCAAGGCGTTGAATTTCAAAAAGTTTATTGAACATTTTGAATGTCTAGACAGGAATCAAGCACTAACCCGGTATGGAAGAGTTTTAAAAGATCATTTCAATACGAAGAGTAAGCGGGATATTACAGTACAAACCGAGTACAAAAACTGGATTAAAACCGCAGACTATATACGCTTTTGGAATGTGCGAACAGACTCTATGATACTTCTCAAAGCTGGATTAGGTTCTGCAGAGGTTATTAGTGATATAACCGACCAACGAATTGAGACTTTACGATCTACTGTTGCAAGCAGTGGTTCTCAAACATCGGTCTGCCAAATCTCAAACTCTTCTAATTTCACTTCTTCCAATACTTTTAGTTTGCCCACTGATTCTGTTGCCTCACCCGTCCTCAATGTACCAGCAAGTCTCACTGATCTCACACTCCTCAGTGTGCATAACCATCTAACCAATATTAGAAAAAGCTTTCTAAATGAAGAAGATATGAAAACCCATCCATGGATATATAAAGATATCAACATTAGTTGTTTATTCAACAAGTATCAGATTGCTGTCTGCAACATTATTAAAAAACATGAGAGCCTTCCTATCGAATCATATGTGCATGAATTGGCATCTTTGACGCATATACTTTTCCTCTGTAAAAACCAGCATAGTGAGATTGCTGAAAAAATATTTTCTTTGGATTTGTTAAAAGACCTGACAAGTTTACCTGAATTAGAAACAATAAATGATAGTCTTTATTTTCCAATGGAGCACTTTATGACCATTACCAAGACCATTACAAACCTCACCTTAAACAAGATAACAAGAGAACAAACGATTTTGGATCTTTTTGTTCTAGCTTCTCAGTTGAATTATAGTCAAAAGCGACTCCTTTTAGGTGTTATCAATTTGTAAGTAGAAATAAAAAGATAGTGAAAGGTTTATAAAAATGATGGTTTTACTAATTTTTTTTTTTTTCGGGGCTCGGATTAAGGATTCAGAAACTCCCCTGTTCTCCTCTAAATGACTACAAGCAAGTGAGTGAAAGCGAATTATGGAGTACATACTTTGATCCTTTGTTGTCGTGCTTAATCAGCGACCCAGATCGACTTGTTCACCTCCGTTGGACGAATACTATCCCGAATGAGAAAGGAAAGTCTCGGCCTGATGCAGTGATAAGCGAAAAACGACAGTTAGTATTTGGAGGTAGTGTAGGTTATGGGGAAGCTAAAACCCGACAAGGCTGTTGTAGTAAGGTTTTGTGTCTGGATACTCTCCGTCTAGCAATTTTTACTAAAAATGCTATTGATGTCAGCAAGTTGGATGGTGCTCTTGCTTTCCAAATTCATGGTAAAGAATGCAATAAGATAAAGAAAAACAAAAAGAAAAAAAAAATTAACACTTCAGATATTTCTAGGATTCAACATCACTTTTTATCTCAACCGAGTAACTGCCAAAGGTATCTACACTTTTAGGGAAATTTCCCATATCCGTTTCCCTCAATCGCTAGAAGATCTACCATCATTACTTACTCTGGTCAATATCAAAAACCTCCTTGAAATTAATCATATTTTTTGGAGCATTTGTAAAAAATCAGAGCATCCTGACATCGTTGAAGGAAGATATAAGGCAACTCAAATGTCTTTGGATATCATGATCGATCCAAGTCAAGACAGCACCCGTCAGTGTGTTTTACGATTTGACCAGTGATTTGAACCATATTCTAGCATTCTATAATAAATCTTTGAATATCCTTATATTTAAGAATCCTAAGCAATATATTTTAAACAATACAGTATATCTTCTTTCTTAAGTTTAATTTTACCAACAGGCCAAATTACTCGATCTGGTTAATTTCAGGAGAGTAGGAGGGTGATATATACAATCACATTCACAGCTAATGATATAACGTACGTTTTAACGTTAAAGACTTTAGTCTTTTTTTTAAAAAAAAAAAAGAAAAAAAATACTATTAAATACAATTTACAAACAAATTACAAAAAAGAATGATCAAGATATATAAAGAAGGTCTCAAAGAATCAGCCCAAGAATCATCCAACAATTTATAATCAGGCATAACCGCACCTATCCAGCCAGTCGTATTACTCAACAGCCCATTTTGATCCACCACACCCCCAATATGCCAATGTCCAATCTCATTCGGTTCCTCCACAACCGAAGAAGGCGGAACAAACCCGGGATCCGTAAGATCCTTGAGCGAGAGTGCTGTGACCTGTGAGATCCAGTCCAGAACAGAGGCCGTGTTCACAAAGCTTTCGACTACCTTATTTGATTTACCCCAATGGATTTCTGAATCCAATGGGACAGGACAAGTCAACCTTTCCGTATCTCTTGCACCATAGATCCTCACCAGACTTCCAATCACAAATGGAATCTGGTCATGATGGACTACCAATGGACCACCGGAATCCCCATGGCATGCCACGTTTCTTTCTGTATTTGATCTGGCTTGGATGTTGCCCTGATCGAAAAGGGTGATGTTCAACTCAATTTTTTGTAATATCTGTGCTTGTTCTTCCTTGTTGCTTGTGTATCCAAATCCAACCAATTCGCCTATTTACAAGTAAATATATATATATATATATATATGTATGTATGTATGTATATGTAATGATGGCACGGTTTACCCTTTGTGATCTGAGTGGGGTTCATATCAGGAGGCCATAATGGTACACGACGAACGCGTCGCGAGGGAGCAAGTGGTTGATCCAGTCGAATGATGGCTACATCATAACTTGGATTGATAGTCAAAGAGACATTATAAAGAGGATGTATTGACCAACTAGAGACACCCACCTTCTTTTGATGAGCGCGTTTGACGTCGTGATAGCTTACAAAGCTAGAATGATCAGGCAAGGCATCAGCTACACAATGAGCTGCTGTCAAGACAAAAGCAGGGTCGTAAGAAAGAAGGGTGCCGCCACAAAGATGAGGGTTTCCAAGCATGATATAAAATGGATAATCAGAGGAATTTGTCACATCGAATCCATTTTGTATGCAGAAAACACTATTGAAAAATGAAATGATAACAAGGATAATAAACATAAGAAATGAAGAAAGGGATAAATTGTTTTTTTTTTTTCTGTTTTATATGCGCGCGTTTTTTTTTTTTTTTTTTTTTTTGAGAATGGACATTCTTTCTCTCTCAAAATTTCTTCCTTCTTTTAAAATGCTTTCATGACTTTTTTATTGAAAAGATACACATTAAAAACATTTGAATTCGACTGGTTTTGATATAAAAGATCTGCTACTGCTATCAAGAACAGTAACCAAACGAGCCCACATAGTGAGTCAATTGAGTAACCAACCAAATCCCAAGAATGGAATTTTTTTTTAGGATAAAAGACACTCAAAATATCACAGAAGGTTGTAAGGGGTAAGGAGACTTGCTTTTTTTTTTTTAAAAAAAAAAAAAAAAAAAAAAAAAAAAAAAAAACAGTAATTAGACTAGAACAAACAAACACTATGCTTTTTTATTTTTATTGGTTGTCAAATTTACAAGTTGTGACCAGAGATGAAGAACCACTTGTCAATGGAAGGGTCAATAGGAGCAGCAGGCTCGGGAGAAGCCTAAAAAGGAAGATTAGAAACAAAATATAAATAGAAAATAAAAATCAACTTACCTCAGGGATGTCAACGGATTCAACCTTATAAGGAGATTCATCAACAGATGTGTTGACACTATATATACACACACGCTTGTTAGAAAGGAACCCAAAAAAAAAAAAAAAAAAAAAAAAAAAAAAACACTTACACTTCAATGTCCTTTTTGTCAGTTTTACCACTGACCAATTGCTTCCAAGCTTCGTGAGTTTCCAAGACAATATCGTTAGCGTACTTCTTGTTCTTGGCTTCACCACTGAAAGCAAAGACGTTTTCGGGCTTGTCATCGGGAATCTTGTAGATACGGAACCATTCGTTAGTAGCACGGATAAGACCGGGAAGGTGCTTTTCAACATCTTCAATATCTAAATTTTATAAGATTAGAAATCGCTAAAAAAAAAGACTATTTTACCGTTCAACTTGGGAGCCAAAGCATCGTTGACATCAATAACAATGACCTTCCAATCAGTTTCACCTTCATCCAAGAGAGCCATGATACCCAAAACCTTGACTTGCTTGATTTGACCAGAGTAAGCAACCTTTTCACCAATTTCAATAACATCCAAAGGATCATTATCACCACAAGCCTTGGTCTCAGGGTGAGAGTGGCTAGGGTCTTCCCAAGTCTAATTAAAGCCATTAGTCTAGGCTTCCCCCCCCCCCCTTTTTTTTTTAAAAAAAAAAATACTTACTTGAGGGAAAGCACCATAGTTCCAAATATAACCCTTATGAGGGAAACAGTTACGAACAAATCTAAGCTTACCCTTCTTGGTGTCTTGGATAATAGGGTTCATAGCAATTTCTTTGCTAATCTTTTTTTTAAAAAAAAAATTGTCAACATACACACATCTCGGGATACAAAATAACTTACTTCGAGCTTAGCGTTGGTCCAACGAGGAATTTCAACAACCATGTTCAAGATGGTCTTTTCGGCATTAGCGAAAAGGGGAATATCGTGAAAGGGAGAAACGGGAACACCGTTCTTTTCTATAAACAAAAAAAAAGTTAATATATATAACCCTCCCCTCCCCCAAAAAAAAAGGTTTATTTATTACCAAAGTAAATACGATGTTCAAGGGTGTTAGCAGCACCAACTTGACGAGTGGTAATGTCGGCCATCTTTTTTTATTTTTTTTAGAAAGAAAAAGGTGTCAAAGGGACCCCAGCCAATGGTTAAATTATTTGTTGCGATGACGCCACTTGAGATAGAGATGCGGATCTTTAAAAGAGATCTTTTTTTTTTTTTTCTTTGGGGGAAGAAAAATGATGGCAAGTCTTAACAAGTATCATCAATAGTGGTACTATAGAATGCTCTCAAAATGATTGCATAGTCACTTTTTTTTTTTACCCGCCTAGAATCATCCCGTTATTTCCAGTGTCATATCGGGATGTGTTCTCAGTAATCCGGTCCGTACATTTCGCTCCCCCCCCCACTGAAACCTTTAAATAAGCTTCGGCTACTAGGCTTCAGGGAAAGAGATATGTACTAAACTATTCATTTTCATAAGAAACACTTTAGTATCTGTCAATGAAATGGGCAAAAAAAAACGCGTGTATATTTAGATATACTCGAAATGACAAATCTTTTAGTAGGTTTGGGTGATCAATGCCAGGATGTTCACTATAAGACTTATTTTTAGATATGTTATCATAAAATTATACAACCTTCTGTTGCCCCCTCCCCCCTCCCGTCTTCTTCTTTGTAACAAATTATAACGCTTTTCAGGTTTTCTTTTTTTGTGGCTGTGGCGAAGTCTGTGGCTATTTTGAAGTCTAACGATTTGAGTTGCCTGTGTCACATGAGGAATTTTACCTGCGTCCATAGAACCAGGCTGCATAACAAAGGACGTCAAGTTTAAGGACGCAATAAAATTTTGAATTGTTTGTTCGAATATCTCCATTATATAAAAAAAGAGCTCTATGGCATTACCTGATATTGCATCTACTACATATGTTGATTTTGAGCAAACTAATACCTTTGAAAGATAAGCTTGTAGGGGAAACCTTTTGATTGAGGATGATCTTCTTAGCAGACTACCCTTTTTTTTTTTTTTACTTTCTTCTAAATTGGGCTTAGTAACAACGTTCTTTTTAGCCTACAAACAAATGAAAGGTTCTTGGACACTAGATTTTATGATGCATTTCAGATAGAGGGGGGGGGGAGTATATTCTCCAACTCTCCTGACTAAATATGTCTCTGACGACTGGTAGAGGTTATATTTAGAATTGTATTCATTAGTCTTCTGATTGATATATTAGTGCCACTAGCATCCACTTTATACTTTAAAAGATCTCTCTCTTTTTTTCGTATGGCGGGGTATGTCTCGCGTTACACATAAAGTTTCATGAAGAATCAAATGACTTGATCCGACTTTGGTAATAAACGTGTACGACCATAAATATTGCGTAGACATTATTTACATGCATTGTCTCAAATTCCTTTTGACTCCTTATTTATTTACTTCCGCTTTTTCATGTGAATAGGATTTATGTTGCATGTGATTATTATTTGAAACAAGGAAATATAAAACATATTTTTTGTTTTTTTTCTATTTTATTTCCTTTCTTTTTTTTTAAAAAAAAATCATGTCTACTATTACCACTCAAATGTTAAAATCTATTGTTCCAGGTGTTGCCATCTTGGCACCTGTCACTGCTTCTGAAGCACAAATTCTTTCACCCAAGGCTTTACAGTTTGTAGCCACTCTTCAACGTATCTTTAATTCTACTCGCAAGACATTGATGCAAAAGCGTACTATACGTCAACAAGAACTGGATCGTGGTGTCTTACCCGATTTCTTACCTGAGACATCTTTTATTCGTCAAGATCCTAATTGGCGTGCTGCCGTACCTGCCCCTGGACTTCAGGACCGTCGAGTAGAAATCACTGGTCCTGTAGATCGCAAGATGGTTATTAATGCTTTGAATTCAGGTGCTTCTACTTATATGGCCGATTTTGAAGGTAAGAAAAGGAGAGGGAGAGAGAGAGAGAGAGATCTGAGATCTTATGAATATTTTTTGTATAGATTCAAGTGCACCTACTTGGGAAAATATGATCAGTGGTCAAGCCAATTTACGTGATGCTGTTCATGACAATATCAGTTTTGTTAATCCTAATGGAAAGAAATATGAATTATCCAAGGGTCCATTAGCTACACTTATAGTCAGGTAAATAAATAAAAAAAAAAAAAAAAAAAAAAAAAAAAAAAAAAAAAAGAGGAGTATTATAATATAAGCTTGCTTATTGGATATATTAGACCTAGAGGATGGCATATGGTTGAAAAACATGTTATTATTGATGGTGAACCTTGTGCTGCAGGAATATTCGATTTCGCACTCTTCTTTTTCCATAATGCCAAAGAACTCATCAAGCGTGGTAAGGGGCCTTACTTTTATCTGCCAAAGATTGAATCCCACTTGGAAGCCAGACTTTGGAACGATATCTTTAATGTGTCTCAAGACATGATTAACATTCCTCGCGGTACGATTCGTGGTACTGTCTTGGTCGAGACGATTCTTGCAGCCTACGAAATGGATGAAATCATTTACGAACTACGTGAACATTCCTCAGGTCTCAACTGCGGCCGATGGGATTACATTTTCTCCTTCATCAAAAAGTTGCGTCAACATCCCGAGTATGTCCTGCCCGATCGTTCGGCTGTGACGATGACTGTACCCTTTATGGATGCTTATGTTCGTCTGTTGATCCAAACCTGTCATAAGCGTGGTGTCCATGCCATGGGTGGTATGGCTGCTCAGATCCCAATCAAGGAAGATGTCAAGGCAAACGAGGCCGCGATGACCAAAGTACGCCAGGACAAGGTAAGAGAGGTGACTGCTGGACATGATGGTACCTGGGTCGCTCATCCAGCCTTGGTCAAATTGGCCCTGGATGTCTTTGATGAATATATGCCTCAGCCCAATCAGATTCATGTCCGTCGTGAGGACGTCTCGGTTAGTTCAGTCGATCTCTTGAACGTGAGCTTCAAAGGCGCTATAACAGACAAGGGAATCCGTGACAATATTCAGGTCGGTCTGGCCTATATGGAATCCTGGCTAAGAGGAACAGGATGTGTACCCATCATGAATCTCATGGAAGATGCGGCTACAGCAGAAATCAGTCGTTCTCAATTATACCAATGGGCTCGTCATCGTGCTCGTACAGATCAAGGTCTTGTAATCACTGGTGATTATCTCTTGAAAGTCTTGGATGAGGAAATGGCAAAGATCAAGTCTCAATTAGGTTCAAAATATTCTTCTTCTAAATATGAAGCTGCTAAAAATATCTTTGCTACAAATATCACTGGTGAACGTTATGATGATTTCTTGACAACTATGCTGTATGATGATATCACCACTGTTTCCCCATCCGCTAAATTATAACCTTCTCCCACCCGCCTCCTTTTTTTTTTCTCATTCTACAAATAAAGTTTGCTTCTAAAAAAAAATCTCTTTCTTCGGAAATATTCGGATTTGATCTTACTTTGTAATAAAGGGGGAAGTTTATATAAAGCTTGCATATATTTCTTAAAGGTAAGAATAAAGTCCATGATGTCAAGCGCGGATTATGAATCTAGATCTTAAATTTGTAAAACTGTTCTAAAAAATAAAAAGTTTCCTTCTTATTAGCTTTTTCACAAGTCATCAAACTACAATCTTATTAAATTTATATTAAACCGCATAAAATCCTGTTTTTGTTTTTAAAAAAAAAAAAAAATCTTTAGTTAAACTTACAATATTTTAACTTGGTTTTCGGATCAAGTCATTTTAATTTCAGACAAAGCTATTTTCATTTTCAGACAATTTCTTTTATTCTTGAAACTTCTTTTACGGTCGTTCCAAAGCCAATGAGCGGTTTTTTTTTTTTTAACAGACTGCCTGGGGCACCGCATTCGAGGATTGGAGTTATGAGTTTACTGGGAATCTACCTGACATCCGCCAGATGTCTCAAAAGTGTATAGGAGGCACCACATCTTATCAATACCATATTTTTCAGATATCAAACCCAAAAAATTGAAACAAAATTGAATAATAAAGTAAAGGAAATGCTTTATTTGTTTTAATCTATTGTGAATGTATTTTCTTTGTCATGAGAGTTTTAACCGATTTTTTTTTTTTTTATCTTAGGGAATTAGCCTCAGCGGTTCCGATGTTTTCTATAATCCTCTTCTTTACCTGCAATGTTAAAATATAAGGAATAAATCACTGGGAGCTTTCTGTATAATTGTCTGAATTTTACAGCACCCCCAAAAACAGCCATCTATATTTTGTATGTGAATTGGATTGGGCTTGTTCGTCAATTTTCTTGGGAGATTTAATGACAAATTTGTCAAAGAGACAGCCTCTTCAATTTTGATTAGCTCTACTCGAATCATTTTGAGTGCTTTATGGCTTACTTTGAACATTAAACGTTCAAGTCTTAGTTTTTTTTTTTTTTTTTTTTTTTTTTTTTTTTGTAAATGGGTCAACGGTAGGTCTCTCATATAATTCAATTTCATTGTATTCCCTTTCAAATGCTTCTAAATACTCATTGATGCTATCAAACACCCTGTCAAGAGGTTGGAGCGAGAGAATTTCTTTTTTTTTTTTTTTTAGAACACTATGACCACTTTCGGTTCTTTGAGGTTGTAGTGCAGTTCATATGTTGAAGTTTCGAGGTGTAAAAGAGCAGCCCGTTTTTCAAGATAAAGAGCTCATTTATTTTCATAATAGTTTTTTAATCTGATTCTTTCTTTTTTTCGCACTCAAAAAGATTTTTGTTTTCCAAAATTGAAGGTATTTTGTGTACATTCTCTACATAGTCTTTGTATTCGGGAGAGTACATGGTTTTTTTTTTTTTTTTTTTTTTTTTTGAAAGTGATAAAGTACAGTTTACATCTAAGTTATTGAGCAAATGCTATCGATAAAGCATCTCTTTTTGCTTTAGGAAATTACTTGTCTAATTGGTTCATCAAAGCAGTGCATTTATCCGTAACAAAAGACGGTATTCTCAGAAATTCCATTTAAATTAATTCAAAGAGTTTGAAGAAACCAAAAGTACATATCTTCCTTTTTACTAGAAATCCAAGCAAAGGCGACCGGGAAAGTTTTTAATGACTTTAATTCCACATTTGATACGCCATAAACACAAATCAATGACATCTTTAAATTGTTTGTGCTATATGTTGCATCGATCAAGTATGTCTCTGGAAAACAAGTAGATCGCGCAATCATTTGTTCACTTTAAAAAAAAAAAAAAAAGAAAAAAGAAAAGAAAAAAGACCATCGCGATGACATCTACAAGTAGTCCGGAAGCCTTTGTTCTGAATATAATCGATTAGCTTTGATCCAGCATTTTTCTGAAGTGTTCATGCAAAAGTTTTTTTTTTTTGCTTTATTGGCGTATCTCAGATTGTTAATGTCGTGTCTTTTTAGTTTATTGAATTTTGCATATGCGCTGATCAATTTTTGGATTGATTTTGTCGATTTACTTTGCTTAACTCTATTATAAATTATATTAACATCTCCGGAAGACAGTTTATACATACGGCCTTCGTGAGTACTCATAAGGGTGTCATCGTCTAAAGGATGGCTATGTGACATCTCTCTAAGAACTTTCGATGGATGTATTTGATAGCCTTTCTTATTGTTCTTTTTTTACTGAGGCGAATAGTATAAGGACAGTTCTTTTTCTTTTTTTCCTCGGATTTTTGGATGACAACAACAAAGTTGTTTTTGAATGCATAATGATTAAGAATATCTCTCATAACTTCTTTACTGGAGTTTTCTGGAATATCGGAAAGTGAAGAAGTAACCTCAACAAGTTGTTCTTTATAAACTTTCCTTTAAAAGACACAATAAAAAAAAAATTATAAACTCAAATGATTTTTTATTACTTCATTATTCTAACAATGCTAATTCATTGGTGGCACAATTTAAGATAATCTCGGTCAATCTCGCCCTCTCCTTCTCCAAAAAAGGATATTACAAGACATCTTCTGAAACAACGAACACAAGTGCACCCTAATCAAGACGTATTCAAACTGACCTTAGAAAATGACGTGTACATGAGGATCTTGTGCTCTATTAAAAAGAAGGGTACATGTGTTACACTACACACACACACACACACACACACGGGACGAGCAATTGAATCCTATTATAAGCCATAACTTTAGGGCATTATGTAGTTCAAGACTTGATACTTTTATTTAAAAAAAAAAAAAAAAATTAAGCGCACCTCAGAAGCTTTGAGATCACTTATGTATTAAACATAAAACTTCTTATCCATCAAATGCAACTCGTGAATCTTATTTATCTCGCGAGGGAAGAATGTTTTGGACTATTTATTACCTTAACAAGCTCGGTGTTACTTTAAGTGGTATAAAAGATACCAAAAAGCACAGTACACAGCATCATAAAGAGAATTGAGGAAACAAGTAGATCTTTACCTAAAAAAAAAAATTGACAAAGAGGGCGTCTTGAAACTTGTAGAGAGAGTTATCAGAAAAGACCCGCTTGTATCATATGCTCAGTTAAAGACGAAATTAGATCGAATGGACATTGTGGTCTCTTTGACAGACCGTTATCGCCTGTTTGAAAAGCTTAGATTTTAGGTCCTATTTTGCGAGCTCATAAACCTCGCCTGACAGAGACCAACATGAAGAAATGGCTTTGTTGAGTCCATTGAATATATTAATTGGATTGATAATCAGTGGAAGAGTGTTGTCTGGTCTAACGAGTTTTGTTTTAGCTTGAATGGAAAAGAATAAACTTACCCGACGCTTAACCGCCAGTATGAAAGATTGATGCCAAGTAGTTACAGACACCCCGCGGCAGGACCGACAAAATATTAGACAATTTCTTATACTTTATTAATATATATATAATCATGTGACATAATTTGAGCTTACTAGATGAAGTATTGAAAAAGTTGTCAAAATTAATAATGCAGTTTTTTTTAGGATTGAGCATGAGGTTGATCATCACATCGCACGCATTTCGAGAACTCCTAAACTTGAATTCCCATCCACTTTAAGTACATTTACTATTGGCTTCCTTCCTCTTATTGAGGCTACTTGGAAGAGTAATGTGAAACAATGAAATATAAAATCAAAATCCTCAACAATCGAAAGAGAAAAGCTACTGAATTGAATATTATCAACACATAAAAACACATCGTTACTGCCGTATCCTTTCGTCTGTACTTCTTCCACTTAAATAGTAGCTACCTCTTTATGTCACAGTTAGTACAGTGATCTGTACATAAATACCTTGGTATATAAGTACATTACTTAATAGAATGTAGATATCTCTTTACATTCTATAACACATTTCAACTACGCAAAATAGTATATGAGCTATTCATGAGTAATTAATACGACACCATATAATATATACTATATATAATGCATTTAGACTTGATCTTATTCGACTTTAAAGAAGAAGTATGCTCAAATACGACAATTGGATAGTAAGTCGTTAACAGTAAATTTGACGTATCATATTTGTTCTTACTGTAGATTATAGAATCACTGTGTACGGTATATAAATCTTATTTGAACACTGACTTCATATTTTGTGACCATGATAGTGACACCCTATTTTCCCTTTAATATAAATCCACTCTGCCTACATAAAGTTAAATGAACAACCAATATCAAGCACTTGTAAACAGTCCTACAGCATTTTACTTGATTTTTTCTATTTGTTTAATGTTATCAACTTTGAAACGCCATAGTTGGTTGTATACTCAAATGGGAACTAGCAATATAAATTTTAATATCAACCGTATATATTACTGATACTAAGATGTAACAATGGACGAAATAAAAGCTAGATATGATACCTTATAAGAAAAATCCATACTACGAGCTAAATATAAATGTCTCTTTTCTAAGCAAACATTAAATTTGGTGGTGTAGCAATAGCAAAATTCCTCAAAGGTCGCTAAAGAGGATGCTATTGCATGCTTCCTTGATTCTTCTGGAAATCGTCTCTTTATTTCCAAAAAGTTTTTCTCTCTTGAAGTCTACTTTTAACAACAGACGAAAATTGCTCCAATTGGGTTAAGTTCAGGAGAGTATGGAGGGAGGTATATACAATCATAGTCGTAACTAATGATATAGCGATTGATATCTTTTGGGACGTGGGTTGGAGCACTATTCATTAAAATATAATGTCTTTGAAACGCCTCATGGTTATCCAGGGCATTCAAGTTACTTTTAACAATATTAATATAATAATCGATTACAAACGCCGTTAACAGCTAAGGCATTGCTGTCTAATTTTCTCTTTTTAGATGGCATTGTGGGTCGACACAGTTAAATATTCACTACTCAAAATCGTTATGGCCCTTGCTCTAGCTTCAGATACAATCACTTCAACCCTGGTTCTCTTTTTATTATTATTATTATTATTATTATTTATATCTAGAATATCTGATGGATTCTCCTAGTCATCGTAGATATACTTTGGTATCAATATCCATCTCAAAATGCACATTTTCACTTTCATCTACGACTTTACCTTTCTTATTTTCGTAGATAAAACACGCTCTCATTTTCGCTTTAAATGTATACAAGTCGAGTAAAAAAAGTGAGAAATTTATTTGCAAAGAGTGTGCCATCTGGTTTAAGCACTTATGAAAATAAAATTCAGAAATTGTGAAATCTAAAAATAACTCTATGTAACTTTGTTTCTTGAAGTGTGTCAATAATCTTTGAAAAAAAAAAAAAAAAAAAAAAAAAAAAAAAAAAAAAAAAAAAGTATTTGTAACACAATATCGAGATATTTTATACTGCTGCATCGTTAATTTACTTTCAGACGCGAAAAAGAAAAAAAAAAAAATACAACGCATATTTGGTCCTTTTTTTTCTCCCTGTTCATTTGCTTACATTGAAAAACTTTTATTGCAAAAATAAGAAATTCGAATCTTTTAAGAAGAGAGGATTGTATGTGTGTGTGTGTTTTTTTTTTTTTTTTTTTTTTTTTTTTTTTTATATATCGTACTCGCCTCCTGAATGTAGCGTAACATGAAATTCTTTGTGAAAGGGAACTGTCTTGCCACATGTATTTAAACTTTGATCTTTTTAAAAATCTCCTTTGAAATCAAAATTTACATCCGTTCATGCATATTTTAAATTTTTTTATAAAAACACGTGAAGTTCCTATCATAAAAAAAACTTTCTTAATTCTATACTTTTTAGCTGGGTACCTTAAACTTCCAAAACTTGTTGCATATTTTCTGTACTCACATTAGTGTAACGAAAATTCGAAACATTTATCGCTTTTCTAACTTTCTTTTGCCAGTTTTCAAGTGACCATCACAGAAAAAAAAAAAAAAAAAAAAAAAAAAAAAAAAAAAAAAAAAAAAACTACTAAATTCTTTTTTCTATAATTTTTTTTACATGTCTTCCTTTTTTTTTTAAAAAAAAAAGGGAGTAAATTATATTGGGTTATGTTTGTCTTTTTTCATATAAACATTATAGAATGAAAGATAGTTTGGTTTCTATTTTTTTAAAAAAAAAGGGGGGGAGAGGGGAAATAAGTTATAATTTTTTATAAATAGCAATTTTACTTGAATCAAATGCCAAGAAATCACCATAATTTAACTTAAAAGCCTTATAATAAAAAGACATGATAAAAAGACAGAAAAGTAAACATGGTCATGGATCACTTAATGACTAATAACGATATAGAAAATAAATATTTATTCTTCTTTCTGGAGTTTTAGGCAGAATAAACAAAAAAAAAACATTCCTAGCTGATTAAGATAAAAAAAAAAAAAAAAAAAAAAAAGCGAAAGTTATTTTTTTTTTTTGTTTTGTTTTGTTTTACAAGACAGGTTCGTTAATTCGGTTGGAACCAGTTAAACTTGAATGTTCTAAGACTATAGTCGTTTTTTATATTATCGTAAGGTATAAAAGCAAGCAATTCATCAATTATAGAAAATAAGAATTGATCAACTTGTCCTTTTTGGAACAATTTTTATTTTTCTTATCAACAACATGGGAACACAATATTGACAATCCAAATTATGTGCTAAAGCTTTTTTTTTTTTTTTTTTTTTGTCAATAAAAAAAAAAAGATACAGAAAAAAAAACCATAAAAAATATTTTATGTAAAAGTAGATGAACGAATAGTGATAAAGGGAAAACAAAGATGAATAAGCATAGAATATCGTATAAAAAAAATAAGGGAGAATGGACAAGAGGTATAGTGAAAGGGTGGGGGTATTTGCCTTGTTTTTTTTTTTTTTTTTTTTTGGTATCATAAGTTACATAGAGGAAGAAGGAGAATCTGCATAAATTTTACGCGACTTTGATCGTGATACCATCAGGATCTGGATCTGGATGTGGATCTGGACTCGGATCAGGTCTCGGTGGAGGTCTTGGATTATTGGGCCGTGGTTTTCTATAGACTAGTTGTATATGATTTCTGATGGACATTTTTCAGAAAAAAAAAGTTCTATTGTGCTATTTCTATAATTTGGTGTAAACAAATATAGATCCAGTCACAGTCTGTGCCTTTTTTTTTTTATATATATAAAAGTAGACAAAAGAATTAATTTTAGATTTTCTATAGTCTTTTTATAGTTAAACTCACGTTGATATTTAAATATATATAAAAAAAAAATGAACGAGACCGCAAAGATGATCCAATTCTTACGTGCAGAAAAGGGAGTGTGGGAAAGAGAGAATATAAAAGCCGGGTTAACTTGAGTATTTATATTGAATTAGGGGTTTAAATTTTGTTTCTCTCTCTCTCTCTCTCTCTTTCTTTCTTTCTCTGTATTTTATTCGTCGTACAATATCGACCAACGTCTGAGCGCAGTTGCGGATGTCAAGTCATGAAATAAGTTTAGTAACTGAAGTCAACCTTATTCAAACCGACTGTCATACGGCCGTGATTCTCAATTCCGTATTTGTTTCATACTTTTTAAAATGTAGATGAAAATGAGTCAAATCATATTTTTTTTTACCCCTTTTTTTTGCTGTTGTCTTTTTTATTATTATTACTATAACAACCAAATAGGGGCCAAGGGTCCACAAGGTTGAAAATCTGTTTTGATCGCCCCAGGAAGAAGAAGAAGAAGAAGAAAAAAAAAGAGACTTTCTTTACTTGAATCTACGTGAGTTGATAAATCTCCTTATAAACTCAGAATTGAATATACTGACAATCTTTTTTCAAATCATTTGCTTCTCTCAAGACTTCCGTTTGTTCAACGTGGTATCAAAAAAAAAAAAAAAAAAAAAGGTGTTTAAAGTCACTAAAACCTTAAATCTAAAATACCATGGACGGATCGTTCTTTTTATACACACAAAAGACAGAATAAAAGTATTAAACAGTAATCGATTTCTTTATTAAAATAGGATTTGTTTTATGTGACCTTAAAATACAATGGTTTCTATTGTTTCACAAAACCAAAGATGAGGCACTGTTTATTTTACACCTATTGTAAAGGGGTGATGATGGTGGTCAGAGCACCCAATAATTAGACTAACGAGAAACACAATTAAACGTCGCACTATACACACATGTACATATATATAAAAAACAGCTAACTTTTTGAAGGGAACAATTGTTTTCCGACTTTTTTTTTTGTGTTTCTTATTTCATAAAACATTTCTTTTTTTTTAATCCTCTCTTTTTTTTTTTTTTCCTTTTTTTTTTAAAAAAAAGGAAAAAAAAAAAAAAAAAAAAAAAAAAAAAATGTGTCACTTAATCGTATTTTTCTAAAAAGAGATGAATCATCTAAGAAGAGAAAGACACATCACGAACAGCCAATCAATGCATCACGGGTGTCGGAAGCCGAATAAAGACAAAATCACTTTATTCCGAGGAACAAGACAATCAAAACTCTTTTTTTAAACACGCTCTATAACGTAAAGAAACTTTTTTTTTTTTTTAAAAAAAAAGAAATAATTATAATAATGATAGTCTACTATAATCTTTCTCTTTTTTTTTCTTTTCTTTGTCATCTTTTTGGACTTTAAACGTGTTTTATTTTAGCTGGTAGTACATTGACTTTTAGAAAGGTAACACAGTCTTCAAGTGTCCTGTGATTTCCTTGAGATGTTCTTTATAACAATTAAAATATTTCTCGGGATTATATCTTTTTTACATTTGAAAATAAAGGGTACAAGCTTGCCTGTGTCAGAAACAATTAAAAGAGAGAAATGTTTCACAAGGGACATTCATCGTTCAAAATCTTTCATGACTGATATCAAAAAAAAAAAAAAAAAAAAAAAAAAATAACCATAAATAGAAACATTCGAGAAAAAAAAAAGGGGGAGGAGGAGAAGGAGGAAGAGAAACTCTTACTAATAAAATATGTATTTCATTCTGTAAAAAGGAGGAGAGACATCACCCTTATCTTGTATGATCTCAATAAATGCATTATTACGTATTTTAGCATCACTCGTTTTTTTTTTTTTTTTTTTTTTGATACCGAACATAAAGCATGAGTGTACATGCACCTTTTTATTTATAAATCAACACAATTTTTGACATGTGAAGAAACAATAATGATTCTCTATAATTTAGATTGAATTCCAGCGATAGTTTCCTTCTTTGCTTGATCACGTAAAACGCGTCGAAGGATTTTTCCAGTATTACTCTTTGGTATAACATCAATAAAGCAAATACTTCTGATTTGTTTATAAGATACAACTTGGTCTGATACATATTTCATAATCTCCTTTTGGATTTTCTCAGAAGGTGCAATCTTGGGATCCAATACAATATAAGCACGTGGTATTTCCGTCGCTTGAGAACTATCATAAACACCAATCACAGCACAATCCAATACAATAGGTGAATTTAACTATTAAAAAGTAAGTATTCCTCAACTTTTTTTTTTTTGGGGGGGTTCCTTACCAAAATGCTTTCTAATTCAGCAGGGGGGACCTGAAATCCTTTGTATTTGATTAATTCCTTGAGTCTGTCCACAATAAAGAATTGGCCGTTTTGATCTACAATAGCCACATCTCCTGTATGAAAATATCCTTCCTGATCTATACAGTTTGCCGTAGCCTCGGGATTATTGATGTAACCCTGTAAAAAATAATGATTAAATATTCTTTGTATTTTACTTTCTCAAAGTATTACCTTCATCACATTAGGACCCTTTAACCATAATTCACCTCGTTCACCTTCAGACACCTCTAATAACCACAAAAAAAAAGTTAAATAACAGATCTTTCCCCCCTCCTCTCTTTTTTATAGTTACCATTGCCATTTTCATCTACCAATTTTGCAATCATATTTGAGACAAGTAAACCTGCTGACCCTATTTTTAACGTAAAGGATGTCAACACTTTTTTCTTTACTTTTTTTTTTTTTTTTTTTTTTTTTTTTTTTTTTTTTTTTTTTTTTTTTTTTACCTTCGACAGTATGATTTGTAGGCTCCATAAGAGCAAGAGGTGAAGTTTCTGTCAAACCATAAGCCTGCTTCAATATCATATGAGGGAACTTTGCCTTCACAAGTCGCATGAGATCAACACCTAATGGAGCAGCACCCGAAAGTCCCAATTTCCAAGAAGAAAGATCATAAGCCGCCACTGCAGGGTTCTTGACCAATTGAAGATAAGCAGGAGGTACCAATGGCATATAACTAATCTTGTACTTTTCAACAAGTTCACAAAACTTGACAAGATCAAATCGAGGGAGGACATAAAGTGGAAGTCCCCAATAAAGAGAACAGTGCATAAGAACCAATAATCCAAAGATATGGAAAAAGGGTAAAACTCCCATCATCTTGTCCTTTTTGGGATTCACAAATGGATTTTCAGTCATGATAAATTGTGCAATGTTGGAAGTCATATTGCCATGTCTAATAATAATAAAGTAAGTTTTTTTTTTTTTTTTTTTTTTTTTTTTTTTTTTGGTATGGAAAGTATATATATATAAAAGTACTTGCGTTGTCATCACACCCTTGCTTTTTCCTGTTGTTCCTGAAGAAAAACAAAGAAAGGCTACTTTTTCTTTTGTTTCTTCATATGTCAAGTCTACAAGTGTCACTTTACGTTGTTTGATCAAAACGGATGAAAAGGGTCGAACACCTTGAATGGTTTCATCACCAAAGATAAATATCCTGTCCTTTGGTATTCCTACCTTTTTAGCTGCAGATAAGGCTGTCTTGAGATTCTCTGGGTGGCATATAATCACCTTGGCTTTGGTTTGTTCTAATTGATAGCTGAGTTCTTTCACATTATAGTTGGGATTAGCTGTAGTCACTGCACCATCTAATTGTACAATGAAATTTTTTTTTTTTGGGTCAGTATTTGGCGGGAAAATATAATTAAAAATTGAAACTTTACTAGCTGCCACTGCACCAAATAGAGGGATTGAATAATTGTACTGTTTTTTTTTAAAAAAAAAAAAAAAAGTGCGGGGAAATTTAGTGCAACCCAAGAAAACGGAGTTTAAGTTTTTACCTGGTTGGGAGCATACAAGGCAAGAACATCGTTTGTTTTAAAATCACACACGTCCTGTAAACCTGCCGCAAACTTGAAAATCGAGTCCTTGAGTTGTTGATAGGTAAGACAACGATCCGTACAAAGACCGTCAATTAAGATAGTTTTGTCATTGGGAATATTGAATTCACTAGAAAACAAGTATTGAATGATACCCGTTTTGGGTTCTTCAATAGATGGGAACTTGGATACGTAAACCATTTTTTTTAAAAGAGTAAGAGGTTGGGAAGAAATGTTTGTTGAGAGAGAGAGAGAAAAAAAAAAAAAAAAAAAAAAAAAAAACCTTCTTCTCTTTATATATTCAGAGATTAGATAATTTGACCGAAATTTTTTAAGGCTCAGAATATGACACTTCAACTGGATCTATTATGTGAATATCTCTCACACTTTATAAGTTTGTATAACACTCCTTTAAAATTAAGCTCTTTGAAAGAGAACGAATCACGAGATGTATGTATTGCATTCGAAACAGATAAATCTGAAAGGTGAGAGAGGGTTTCATTATGGAACTAGTGAGACCCTCTCCCCCTTCTTTTAAGAAAAAAAAAAAGGGTTCATAATAATAGGGCGGAAGTGAATGGTCTTAAAGGATTACCCTTGCTTACGAAAGGGTCAAACAACTAATATATTTCTTAATTTATATTTTATTCTATAATGATTCACCGCATTTCGTATGCGTAAATTGTCTTTTTTTTTTTTTTTTAGTAATCACGCTTAATCTATTTTCTTCGATGTTTAGTTCTTTAAAATGCAGATTTCATGTTTTTGCTAGTAAAGTTTATCTTTTTCAATTGTGGATTTTTTTTTTGTCAAATATCAACCCTTTTCATACTCTTTCACATTTCTTGTATAAATTGACTAAAAAGTCTTAAAAACGCCCAAGTTTGAACCAAAAAAAAAAAACAAGTTTTTCTTTCCAACGTGTTTGATGAATATTTACAGGCAGTTTTTTATTATTATCGATGGAGAATAAACACAGACTATTAAGAGGGTATTGTTCAGGGAGGTGAATAATGTTTGTTAATAAAGATTCATGTAGGGGCAATTATAGCCCTGATTCGTGAAGTTTAGCAAACTCAATTATCTAGATATCGTCATGTTTCCCTTTCTGTCAATTTTTTGTATGTGACACTTGAGCATTGACATCGTTATCATATTGAGATTCAAAAAAAAAATCCTCTAATGAATTGATGTTCCTAACCATGACTGATAAAATAGATTGGCTATGAATGATATTTTTTAAGTCAAAGCCTTAATATCCTAATGAAATTATTGTTATTCATAAAAAAAAATTTGTGACAAACGCCATGCTACCCAGTCCCATCTTTTCAAGTTTTCTGAACTTATCCGCTTGTTGGAACAGAAATCCGAGTTGTTTCAAAGTTACATGATTTCTGAAAACATTTAGCCATGTTTTTTTTTTTTTTTTTTTTTTTTTTTTTTTTTTTTTGATTTACCATTGTTATAGGAAGAAAAAAGAAAGAAATGGGGAAAGACTTTTGTCCATCAAGGACGTTTAGCTTATTGTTTGAACACAAAACATGCTTGTTTTTGGTAATACAAACACTACGAGATTGTCTTACAGTCATTTCTTCCTTCTCCTTGTTAGTTCTAGAATCTCAACATTGAATCGATTGACGGTAATTGATTGCCTTCCCCCCCCCTTTTTTTTTTGTTGAAACTGTGTATACAGTATTTTACTAAAACACTAAATTTTTAAATAGGAAGAAATCCCAAGAGCTGAATAAAATAGGTCACCAAACCGGAAAAACATTTGAAAAGCACTAATGATTTCCTTTTTTGTACCAAAATGGTATAATTATCTCGATAAAGGCAAATTTTCTCGTGTACAGTAAGTTTCATTTATGCTCTTTTTTTTTTTTTTTTTTTTTTTGGCACATGAAAATATAAAATAAGCTGACCTGTAAAAAAACGACGCCCCAAGCCTGCAAAAATTATTTTTTTTTTTTTTTTTTTCCTTTTCTTTTCACATGCAATGAATCCTTATACACAGCAAACGAACCAAAGCAACCCTTACTCGTATAACCAAAACTTTCTTTCAAATTTACCGCCAGAATTGATTAATAGTTTTACTAACCAACAAAATAATAATGGAACCAGTAACACGAATAGTCCTCAACAACCCATGTTTGATCAACAACAAATGGCAAACATGATGGCAAAGAGACAAATGTATGCAAACAATCCAATGTTTAATTTGCCTTCCCAGACTCCTATGGAAGGCTCGCCTGTCATGTCTTTGCAATCACCTCAAATAAACCCAAGTACAATGGTTAATCCACAACAATTATTTCAACTTCAACAGCAACAGCAACAACAACAACAACAACAGCAACAGCAACAACAACAACAACAACAGCAGCAGCAGCAGCAGCAGCAGCAGCAGCAACAACAACAGCAACAGCAACAGCTCAGAAATCCTCAACAACAACCTTGGATGAATAAACAGCAACAACAACAAATGGCTCTCCAAAGGATGGATGACCAACAAAAAAGGCAGTTTTTAATGCTTCAACAACAACAAATGAAAAAAGCACAACAACTTCAAAGACAATCATATCTTAGCACAGCAAATAAAATGGAACCAGAAGAAGCTACAGAAGCGAAAAAGGCTTCATTTTCACCTCAAGAAGTAGAAATGAATTCTAAACGAGTGGAAATTGTAAGTTTCAATTTTTATTCAACGAGAGTTTAATTTTTTTTTTTTTTTCTTAGATATTAGCAATGAACCAAGAATTGATTCGATTATTTATTGAAAATAGAAATACAGGTAAACAATTGGAATCAGATATTTTAGTGTAAGTGAAAATGAAAACAAAGGATGACAAAAGAGCTACTAAAGTGAGAGAGGGGGAAAATAATCTGGTAGATATCAAGCCAAACTTCAATCAAACCTTACTTTTCTTGCTACTATGGCGGATATTTCGATGGTTAAACCAGGAGAGGTATATATACACACTATGATTAAATATTTTTTTTTAAAAAAAAAAATGAAAACGTTAGGACTTTAAAATACCACCGCCACCCGACCTTTCTCCTTTACCATCACCAAAATCAGATATTGGGAAAAAGATTCATGAAATATTAAACACTGCCACCAACTTATTTGAAAGTTATCCTTCCGATAATCAAACAGAAATACAAATACAACGAAAGCAATCTGGATCATCATCCTCACAACAATTGTCACCTAGCTCAATGACCATGCAACATCAACAAATGCTACAACAGCAAGCTTTGCGTCAACAACAACAACAACAACTTGGTATGAATCGAATGGGACATGTGAACAGTCCGCTCACTTCTGCTTCTCCTTCTGGTATGGGTATGAACGTGATATCTCGTAATAATAACCCGATAATGGATCCACAATCTATATTGAGACAAGCACAACAGGCACAACAGGCACAAAGCTTGATGCAACAACATATGATGGCCAATATGGGACTTAATATGCCTTCTCCATCAAACAATGCTGATTTATTAAACGGATTTAGTTCTATTCAGAACACTACTGAATCACCCAGCATGACTTCTATACCATCACAACAAATGACACCCACTGATTTATTGGCTGCTAACAATATGATAAATCCAAATTCAATGTTGATTAATCCCAATAATAATCTCATGTTGGGTGCAGGTAATGGAATATATACACCAGAAAATACCGAAGATTATTCCAATGTGATGTTAATGATGCAAAGACTTCAATAAATATTGCATAAAAAAAAAAAAAAAGGGGGACAATTTAAGAAAATCTTGGTACGTTTTGGGAACAGATTAGTAAAATTTCAAGACTATTTTAAAAAACATTTAAAATCTCTAGCTAAGACTGTTTTTCTTTTCTTTCACAATTCTACTAAATAGTGTCTATTTAACAAGAAGTACCGTATATTCCATGAATACGCTACTTTTGGTAAAGAAATGACAGAGAGAGAAAGGAAATGCAAGATATAAATTATGGTCATGCTCAGTATACAACAGCTTCACAACATTTATAAAAAAAAAAAAAAATTATAACCATGGTCGCAACAACTACAATGGCAACAATTATACAGAAACAATAATGGATACAATAATAGCTTTATATTGCAACAACAATAGATAATCGCCTAATGACAATAACCCACACCCAGACCTAAAATATAATCAACAACAACAGCCCTCAAAAAAAAAAAAAAAAAAAAAAAAAAAAAAAAAAACTAGATGGATCGGTTGCTTTTGAATATCAAAAGAATGGTCAGTCGAACACTCAAAACAACACGAAATCCATTAGTCAAAAGAACACCAAAAACAACAATCTTCTATCATACAATCAATCCGAAATCCAACCACATCAATTAAACGTCTTACTCTCACAAAACGAACAGTCTCACAAAGATCTCTATGCAGCTATAAGAAATGACGCATAGATTTTGTGGGTAGAATCAATACACCATTATTCAGCAGTTTGGAGATACTATCAAATAATGAAAATCAATGTTAGTTTTTTTTTTTTTTTCTTTTTTTCTTTTTTCTTTGGGTTTGCCGGCATGATAACATAGATAAATAGTAGTATGCAGCTTTAATGGAGTAGTCAAGTCGGCACCAACAAAGGATTGATTTTTAGGATGATCATATTGGTTTTTGTATACTCAATTGGCATGTTTCATAGCAATGTTTTCAAACTATCGCTGGTAGGCAAGTTTAGATTCAAATTTGATGGATATAATAGGCTCTACATAATCAGGAGCTACACGAGAAGCGTAATCTTCATTAATATTCGTAATTACAGACATTTGATTTTCAAATATGGAGATGTTCAATACGTTGTTTGTTTAAATGATGACGAAAGTGAGGCTGCTAAATCCAATGGTTCATTATAACGGGAACAACAGAAGGATCGTGTAATGAACCTCGATCATTATCTACATATGGAGAATTACCAAAACAACGAAAATGTGTTTTAATGTTGAATGAATTTATTAATGATCAGTTTAACAAGAAAGCTATTCACTATATGGATAATGATATCAGCTTAGATGAACGATTATAAATATAACCCCCTAGTTATTATAAAATAAGAAGTATGCTTATGTATAAGCCTTATAGATGCTTATCTTTGATTGATTGTTACCATGAATGCCCGGCAGAACTTGTTCTTAAACCTTGTATTTTCTCAGATGAAACTAAAAAAAAAAAAAAAAAAAAAAAAAAAAAAAAAAAAAAAAAAAAAAAAAAAAAAAAAAAAAACAAACAAACAAACAAACGTAGACATAATATATAGAATTTTAAAATTTCTCAAAGCGCTGCTTGTTAAACAAGGATTCTTTCAATCACCAATAATAATTCAAGACCCCCCCCCCCAACTGAAGACAATCTATTTCAACGAGATTTAGGGACATTTCTACTCAACTTAAGAGAAATATTAGACAGGCCGCTTTTAACCAATAGTTACAAACAATCTGAAATTGATTTTTCAATTCAAAATATAGCAATATTATTTCGATTCGTATTTAATTCAAGATCTAATGTGAATGTGTGTTGGTAAGCCTACTTTTAGTTGAGAAAAGATTGATCCCTATCTAACTTTTCCCTTTAGGGAACAATCTTTTAAAGCAGATAAAGACAACAAAGAAAAAATGGTACGGACTGATTTTTTATTGTATACCAGCAATCAAGAACTGGGATGTGGAGAGATCAAATTGAATTGCTCTAATGAAAGATTGGATGAAGAAGATAGAGCCCGTTTGGGGAAGAGTGTAAACAAGCAACTGCATTATCGGATCAAACAGGCGAAATTCACAGGGGAATTCTAAGTGTTTGGCATATTTGTGGCTGATGATATTATTGAACTATATTGTAACCCGTTTTCAAAAGAAAAGGGATACAGTTTTGTTTTATTAAAGAAGATAACGCTGCCAACATTAATGACGTCGTACACTTCACTTGAAGAGTCATTGGAAATTCTTTTTAGTTTCAAGGTAAACCCAGCACTATATCACAATACTGATATATATATATATATATATATGAACATCTATGAAAAAACAGGAAATGATAAAGAATTCGCAGCAGAATCCTTTGGATTATGAAAAGCCCTATATTAATATGAATATTCTGATTACTTTAAGCCTACAATTTCATTTATTAAACCTTCCAACTAAGTTGTCTTCCTTAGATAACTTTTTTTTTTTTTGTCATTTAATGCGTTGATAATATTTATCTTAACCAGCAAGAACAGCATTTTAAATATATACTCACCTTGAATAAATTCAAACTTGACTATATTACCCTAAAACGTATCAAGGTTTTCTTCATTGAAAAACTCAGTACTTTAAGCTAGTGTGACTTTTATTTTTCTTGTCACGATTTTTTTTTTAATTTTCAGTTTGAAGCTTTTTTTTTTTTTTTTTTCTAATTTTTTATAGACGACAATCCAATGTCAACGTTTAATACATTAGAAAGAGAACGTATGTTCCAGAATCCCTCTAATGAGAGATTTGGAACACCTTCATTACAAGAAGTTGTCGCCCCTCATATTGATGCCTTCAACAGTCTTTCAGAATTTGGAGAAGGAGGTCCTGGTTTGTTAGACTATGCTGCCAGAGACATTGGTACTGTTTCCGTATTTGACAATGCTGAATCAAGCATCAACGTTGACTCGAATGGAAATATGCTTGGTAATAAGCTTACTTATTGGCTTGAAGATGTCAAGATCCACCAACCCATGGTCAACGAACGAGACACGACCACACTCAAAAGAAAGACCTACCCTAGCGAATGCCGTGAACGTCTCTGTACTTACCGTGGTAGACTTCAAGGAAGATTTTGCTGGAAGGTGAATAATGGAGCTGTTCAATCCGACATTCTTGATCTTGGATTAATACCCGTCATGGTGCGTTCCAACCGTTGTAATCTCAGAAACATGTACCCAAAGGACCTTATTGCTCACAATGAAGAATCCGAAGAGATGGGTGGTTACTTTGTCGTGAACGGTATCGAAAAGTTGATTCGTCTTTTGATTGTACCCCGTCGAAACCATGTGACGGCCATCATCCGTAACTCGTTTCAGAACCGTGGTCCTGCTTACTCTACTTTTGGTTGTGCCATTCGTTGTGCCCGTCGTGATCAGACCACGCTCACCAACACCATTCATTACTTGACAGATGGTAACGTCATGTTCCGTTTTGCCACGCGTAAACAAGAATATCTTTTGCCTGCCATGCTCGTCTTCAAGGCATTGATTGACTGCTCTGACAAGGAAATCTTTGATGCTCTTTGCCAAGGTGATACAAGCAACACATTTTTGACAGATCGTATCGAATTGCTCTTGAGATCCTTCAAGATTTACAATCTCCACACACGTGAACAATGCTTGAGCTACATTGGCGATAAATTTAGAGTCATCATGGGTCTTGATGAAGATTTGACAAACATCGAAGTTGGAGAAGCTCTTTTGCAGAAACTCGTCTTTGTTCACATGAATGATAACCGCGACAAATTCAATCTGTTGGCTTTCATGATCCGTAAATTGTATGCACTCGTCTCTGGTGAATGTGCTTCCGATAACCCAGATGCACCTCAACATCAAGAAGTTTTATTGGGTGGCCATCTTTATGCAATGATCATTAAGGAAAAGATACAAGATTGGCTTTACGCTGTTAAGCAATCCATTCGTACTGATATTCGACTTCATCCTGCCAAGGTGGATTTCTTTAATAGTAAGCAGTATAACTCATAAAGATAAAAAAAAAGGGGGGAGGAGCTTAGGGAGGTGGTTCACTTATTAACTTTTTTTTTTCAACCCAAATTAGATACTTATTTCCAAAACGCATATCGTAAAGTCACTTCAGATGTTGGTAGTAAATTATCCTACTTTTTGGCTACCGGTAATCTTGTGAGTAAGACCGGTCTCGATCTTCAACAATTTTCTGGTTTTACTATTGTGGCCGAAAAACTTAACTTTTTCCGTTATTTGGCTCATTTCCGTTGTATCCATCGTGGTGCTTTCTTTGCTGAATTAAAGACAACATCTGTTCGAAAGTTGCTTCCCGAAGCCTGGGGTTTTCTTTGTCCTGTGCACACACCTGATGGTTCACCCTGTGGTCTGTTGAACCACTTGGCCCACAAGTGTAAGATTATCAACGAACCTTTGGACGTCAAGGTGATTCCTCGTCTTTTGACCTCCTTGGGTATGTCCCAAAGTTTCCTCCACACCATCAATCGTCCTGGAGATACCGTGGTCATGTTGGATGGTCGCATCGTAGGTTGGTGTACACCCAAGACTGCCGAAAAGATAGCCAACAGTTTGAAATTATGGAGAGTCAATGGTGAAAAGGGAATCCCTCTCGATTTGGAAATTGCCTATGTACCTAACACATATGGTGGTGAATATCCCGGTCTCTACCTATTTGCCAGTCCTGCACGTATGATGCGTCCGGTCAAATACCTCGGTAACGGCAAGACAGACATGATTGGTACATTTGAACAAGTTTATATGGATATTGCCTGTATGGATGATGAAGTTGTTCCCGGTGTGACCACCCATCAAGAATTCACACCTACAAATATTCTCAGTATCATTGCCAACCAGACACCGTTTTCTGACTTTAACCAATCACCTCGTAACATGTACCAATGTCAAATGGGTAAGCAAACGATGGGTACGCCCTCGACTGTACTGAACCACCGTACGGATAACAAGATGTATCGTATCCAATCGACCCAGACACCTGTGGTCAGAACTCAACTTTACAACCATTACGGTCTGGACGGATGGCCTCAAGGTAACAATGCGATTGTGGCTGTTATTTCATACACGGGTTACGATATGGAAGATGCAATGATCTTGAATAAATCGGCACACGAACGTGGTTTCGGATACGGTACTGTCTACAAGTCTGAAGTGGTTGATTTGAACGAATATCGTGTTCGTGGTGAGGCAATCACTTATCGATTCGGTCTGGATCCTGTCAAGGGTAAGAAATACAAGGACAAGTTGGGTGCAGATGGACTTCCCCATATTGGTGCCCATTTGCTTGCGGATGATCCCCTTTGTTGTTATATTGACGAATCAACTGGAAGAGAGATTATTAAGAAATACAAGGGACCTGAAGATGCCTATGTGGACGAAGTACGTGTGTTGGGTGACGATTCAGGAAATGGCGAGCTCCAGAAGGTACATATCAAGCTCCGTGTGACCCGTTCGCCTGTGATTGGTGACAAGTTCTCTTCTCGTCATGGACAAAAGGGTGTTTGTTCTCAAAAATATCCTGCAATTGATATGCCATTTACTGAATCTGGTATGCAACCCGATGTGATCATTAACCCTCATGCTTTCCCCTCTCGTATGACTATTGGTATGTTTGTCGAGAGTATTGCTGGTAAGGCAGGTGCTCTTCATGGTATTGCTCAAGAAAGTACACCTTTCAAATTCAACGAACAAAACACAGCTGCAGATTACTTTGGTGAACAACTGTTAAAGGCTGGTTATAATTACCATGGTAACGAACCCATGTATTCTGGTATTACAGGTGAAGAAATGAGAATGGATATTTACATTGGTGTAAGTTTTTGTTATTTTTTTTTTTTTTTTTTTGTTGATACATGTATTAACGTATGATATGATTAGGTTGTTTACTATCAACGTCTGAGACACATGGTGAACGATAAGTTCCAAGTGCGTACAACAGGTCCAGTTCACAACCTTACTATGCAACCCGTTAAGGGTCGTAAGAGACACGGTGGTATTCGTTTCGGTGAAATGGAACGTGATTCGTTACTTGCTCACGGTACCAGTTATTTGCTTCAAGATCGTTTGATGAATTGTTCGGATTACTCTCAAGCCTATGTTTGTAGATTGTGTGGATCATTGGCATCACCTATTTGCACAAAGATTATATCATCCTTAGGAAACCGTCGTACTTATGAATGTAGAACATGTAACACAGCCAAGGGTATCGATTTGATTGCTATTCCTTATGTATTTAGATATCTTACCACTGAATTAATGAGTATGGGCATCAAGTTGAATTTGGGAATTAAACCTTAGACAGCTTAATATCATCATCATCAATTTTCTCTCTCCCCTTCTCTCTATTTTTCACTTTTTCTTCTATATTTTCTTTTTGTTGTATAATAAACATGGCATAGATTTTCAAAAAAAAAAAAAAAAAAAAAATATTAATACATATATTTTTAATGGAAATTTATTGTTCACATTTCAACTTGAATATTTTCCAAGTTACAAGTCTTTATAAATGGTTTTTTTTTTTTTTTTTTTTTTTTTTTTTTTTTCTTTTTCATTATTAAAAACTAACAATGTTTCTGAAATTCATTTTTTTTTTACTCACTCTCTTGATTCGTTTTGTTTTTGGAAAACACAAGTCTTCTTCTGTTGTCAACAATGCTCCGATCGCTCAAACTTCTCCTCTTTATCTCAAAAATGTACAACCTGAATCAGTCGTAATTCTCCGTGATCCTGAAGAGGATATGACTAAAGTTGAACCTCTTGTCAATAATGTTCAATTGCCTATGGATCAATACCCAGAGCCTGATCAACAGCCTGCTGTCAACCACCCAGAAGTTCAAGCCGTTGTCAAGCAATTGGATATGACCTTGGTCCCAAAGATCCAACCCCGTAAAGTAAAAGGTTGGGACTTGGTCACAAAGGATTATGATTTTACCAACGATCCCGATTGTTGGTGGTCTGCCACGGTCTGTAAAACCCCCAAATTGTATTATTTACCTGAAGACATCTATCAATGTCCTCAAAAGGGTGATTGGGGGCTCAATTACGATGATGGTCCCTATAAGGCTTGGTGGCCTGAAACTGAAAGGGACAAGGAATTTGATCAGCCTAGACTTTACAATTTTTTGGCAAAACATGGCAAGCAAAAGGCCACACTCTTTTGTAAGTTGATTCTAAATTCGAAAATTCTGTGTAAAAAAAAAAAAAAAAAAAAAAAAACCAAAAAATACCAAAAAATACCAAAAAAACACACATACACACTTTAATTTTCATGTTTCTTTATGAAGCCATTCTTTCTATATAATATTTAATATGTTTATTTGCATGGAAAAAAAATAAAGGCCCAAGATTACTAAAACAAAAAGAGGGGATATTTTTTACAAATTTCTTTCACGTTTATCAAGCATTGGCCAAAAAAAGATAAGATTTCTGTACCAAAAAGGAAACGGAAACAAAGCAGCAGGCATCATATCATGAGATGAACGGGATAATAATAATAAAAAAAAAATACATACACAAACTCAAATGATTTCTTTTTGTTAAAGAGAGATATAGAACTTTAATAAAGATGCTGTAAGTTTTTTTTTTTTTGTTAAAAAAAAATATAAAAAAATAAATAGAAACAATGCGATATCTTGACAAGTTGTTTAAAATTCAATCATCGTGAATTTTTGTTTCTTGCTGTTCTATCAAAAAGAAAAAGGTTAACATTTTCTTTTATTATTCAATGAATGCCAACATATTTTATGACCACAGTGAGGACACCAAGTTGTTGTATAATAAACCTTGTGTAGTAAACAATAGTTGCTCGGTGCGCTACCAATCTCTGTACTTGACTGAACCTTGGATTGATATTCTTTTGAGGCCATCTTTCTTCTTTTTTTTTTCAAGAATTTTTTTTTTTTAAAAAAAGAGAAAGAAAAGAGAGATGATATTGTTTAAAAATAGCCATGACTTTGTATTACACAAAATATGGATTTAGTTGATCGTCCAAATTTGTAATACACTTTTTATTGTTCCCTTTATTATTCTCTCTGTCTCTTATTGGATAATTTCGTGTGGTATTTTTTTTTTTTAGAAAATTATACAAAAGAGGTTGAATGTTACAAACTGAAAGAGAAAGTCATTCGACACTTATTATCTTATTGTCAAGAGGGTTAAGCTTACAGTGAACGCAGCATCAAATTGCGGGTTTAAAAAATTAAAGTGCGGGAAATAAATATTCAAAATACGGCTTTCTTAATTCTTGATTTGCGGCTTTCTCGAAAATTAAATTGCGGTTTTTTTTTTTTTTTTGTGAACTCAATTTGCTCATCGTTTGAAAGTTTTTATACAGCACACTTGTAATCAATTTGATAAATGCAGAAATAAAGAGTCCATTTAGTCATGAGCTTTCATGTTAGCATAAACTGCTCAATTGAGGATTAGGCTCTGAAGAGTATGAAGGAAGATACAGAGAACCATATCCACAACAAGTACATTTCTTTGACTATCAATGCAAATATATTGTGAAATAGATAAATCCAATAATATACTTGTAATAAATATCAAGACTATTATTATAATATTCATACTCTTTTCATATTGAGACCTTTAGAAAATATTGATGTGGATCCAACCTTGGTAACCGTTTTGGCAGTAAGTTTATGGCAGCTTCAGCCATTTGGATTACTTTTATCCAGCATTTGTCATTGGAGCCATAATATGTACATAACCATAAAGTACTTTCAAAGTACCTGGCGTTTTGTGAATTGAGAGATTATCTACGCAACATATATTTTATGCAACCCAAGCCTGTTGAAAATAGATGCCAAAATCAATATATTGCGTTGCTAGTTTTTATCCTGAATTGAAACTATATTATGTATAGATGAACTATTATCATATAAATCAGGAATGCTCAATTACCAAAACCATTGAAGTTCAGGAACGCAATGACCTTTTTGTTGTATACAGGTTCTATGAGCAGATATGGGTCCTAGTAATTATGGGTAGGCTCGGATATACATCCGACCTGATTTATCTATAGTCAATCAAGCTTACCGAATATTTAAATTCAATATTACATAATTATCCACATATCGGTTCCTAAGAAATTAACATATATGATAACCGAACTATTGGTTCTATATAAAAAGTATGACATATCGAATATCATCATATTTGTGTTTATTGAGTGCGCGCTATGTCCAATAGATTATGCTCCACTTGTATTTTAACTCACAGTAGCCCAGATCATTAAATAATACACTCCTGTTCAGAAGTCACCGTCATTTTTTGAAATTTTTTTATTTTTTTATTTTTTTATTTTTTTATTTTTTTATTTTTTTATTTTTTTTATTTTATTTTTTTTTTTTTTGAGAATTGCCATAAAACTCTTTATTTGCCTAAAATAATTACAACATAGATATATCAGTAAAACAAAATAAAAATAACTTCAGAAGATATGACCAACTCTAAAAAAAAAAAAAAAAAAAAAAAGCAACTCGCTAGCTTTGTTTGGGGAATGCATATGCTTAATAGGAAAGCTACACAAATTTCTTCCATTTTGAACATCCCCTCATCCACTACTAATCACCAAGAAAACGACAATTTAACAACAAGATCGCTAATTTGTTGGCAACATTCCTTGGATACAAAGAAACCCATGTTTGTTCACTGATGATGAGCTTACACAAGTTGAACAAGATGAAAACATGATTATGGAGGCTATCAATAGAATTTTTTCTACTACAGCAAAGGTAATGACTAAGGTGTATATCTACGCGATTTATTTTCATCATTTTTAACTCTAAACACCTCTTAAAGTGCGAGCTCATAAGTACAACACTAATTTGGAAAGACAAAAAAAAACATTATTGCCTCACTACAAAAAAAAAAAAAAAATTGGAAATACTGTCTAACAAAAAATACATCACCATGTCTAAATTTCGTAAACCCAAATGCCCTTCATCTCTAAAAGGGAGAACCATTAGGAATGATTTGCGTGTTACTCTTGAACTCCTGGAATTTTTATTTGTGTCAGATTATTCTAGTTGGGATGTTTCAGCAACAGTTCACGATTATTTTCTATCTAATCAACCACCAGACAAAACTGATCATGATCTATTTGAATTGGCAGTGCAATCCCTTCAAAACTTTATTGACAGTGAACACAGTACAAAATCTGAAAAATCTTTTGCTAAAAATTTTTTTGGAATACTTCCAGCAACCGAGTAGCAAGAAACAGTTTTTAGAATATTACAAAGATTGTGAAAGGAAATTACACTTACAGAATTCAGCTGCTCGGTTAGAAGAAGTAGAAATTGCTGGTAACGAATTTGTTGGTGATCATATTTGTGAAAAAGCTGAAAAGAGAAAGGTAATATATTCTGATGCAAATGAATTGCTTTACTTATTACTTTCACGTTAGTTGAATGATTTAGTAGCTGATACAGATACAAGACCTTTAAAATTTCAAATCAAGTCAAAAACATACGACATCCAGTCACCACAGAACGCAGCTGTATTGGATTCTCCAGTCATTGAAGAATCTAACATGAATACGTTGAGTAGGAGAGTTAACATCTGCTTACGGAACAGCACTAATTTCGCTTCGCCAGAATTACTTGAGGAATACAGAGGACCGCAAAATGATCATAGAAAAAATTTGAACCTTTTAAAAGTGTATTATTCCCTGGCTTTTTTTTACCAAGTTCCTAGAGCTTGATGAAGAAAGGCTCTTGGATAGTATAACGGAAATGACATATGATGGCTTATTTAATAAATTTTAAAAATTTTCATTAATCGACTTTGCTGTGAATATGAAGAGAATAACTTCCATGCCTGTCATGGATGAGCGAACAATATTCGTTGAGACGGTTTCTCAAATGCTTAAGTACTTTGGGAATATTACTGGGTTATTATCGTTCAAATGGTAAGCGCTACAACTACAGATAAAGCAATGTGTATTAAAATCGTTTTTAGGTGCGAAAAAAAAGAAGATAAACAATCAGCAGTAGCGATTTTTTTCGTACAATAAAAGAAGCCTGATACTTCTACACTGCTTGGCGGTATTGGAATCAGCGAGAATAATAATACAAGTATCGTGATAGAATCATCCGGGTAAGTTATATTAATATATAACATACAAATAATATCTAATGTAATTATACTTTATAGCTTGAACATATCAATTAACTTTGACCACGCTCTTGAAGATTCAATCAAGAATATAAAAAGTGGAACTGATGCGCTAAAAGGGATAATGTGCAAATACCCAAATGCTTCAAGAAATACTACGGAAAGAGTGCACGTTTATTCAGTGCATGTTATACAAACATCAATGACTTTGTTCAGATACTCTTTAAAAAATGCAAAAAGTTGGAAAGCTGTGGAGTGTGGCTCAACTATATTGCCATTGGTCTTTAAAGAAAGAAAACAGTTGATTCAGGTGTATGATATTTTTGCTTTGCTTTACGTAAGCTTTATTATTATTATTACTGTTATTATTGTTGTTGTTTAAAGAAGCTTTGTAAGTGTCTTATACTAAACTGTATTTAAAACATACAGGTTGACCTTCAGGAACAACGAATAATTTTCCAAAAGCTTGAAGATGAACAGTTGGGTCTTCTTAAAGTTGACGAAGAAGGAATAATTTGCTCACATAGTACTTAATTTTTCTTTAATTATACCTTACTTTTGAATTAATCAGAGGTTATACAATTCTTACTCATATGTGTGCAATCTATCTACAAATTAAGTTGCGGGTAAATTCTGAGCATCGGATAACAATCACGAAAGGGCTAACAAGAAAGCTCATGACTAAATGGACTCTTTATTTCTGCATTTATCAAATTGATTACAAGTGTGCTGTATAAAAACTTTCAAACGATGAGCAAATTGAGTTCACAAAAAAAAAAAAAAAAAACCGCAATTTAATTTTCGAGAAAGCCGCAAATCAAGAATTAAGAAAGCCGTATTTTGAATATTTATTTCCCGCACTTTAATTTTTTAAACCCGCAATTTGATGCTGCAGTGGAGGGATAGTTACACAGCATTTAAGATTCGAACACAACAGTAAATATCCGTCTGTTCTTTTTCCACAGCACGGACTTTTTTTTTTTTGTTTAGTGTGATAATACAAGACCCTTTTATATACATATACATATATATATTATATTGTTTGCAGTGGTGACATTACTTTTTGTAATATAAATAAACTGAATATTAATCTTAGTAATAATTTAAGCAAAACTGTCATAAAACACGTTTTTTTTTTCTTTTTTTTTTTTCCCTCATCACAAAGCATTATCAAATTAGAACCACCCGAACCCTTTTTTTTGGAGTTCAGAGAGAAAAAAGGGGAGAAAAGGTAAACATTTTGTTCTTTTAAAATTGAAATCAATCATCATGGCCAATCAAATTCCCTCTTTATATCCACATAATGAGTCTTCCAAAAAAAAAAAAAAAGAATACCTATACAGTCATATATCTTTTGTATAAAGAGTGTGAGTGGATGTATACTTTCTCAATTTTCTTATATTCACTCTTGTCAACTTAATTTTTTTTTTTTATAAAAAAGGCAACTGATGATGGTACTTGAGCTGGAAACAGAGTGTCCTTTCTAAGTTGAAAAAATTAAAGGTTTCACACTTTCCAAATAAGTTTTAAATCATCTCAAAATAAAGAAAAAGAGAGAGAAACATTCACATAAGGAGCCATATCTCTGTGCTATATATCAAAGGGGAGTATGTTCCTGTCAAATCTTTCTACATGAAAAAAAAAAAAAAAGATGAGAAAATAGTGGCACAAGGTAACACTTGAATAAAAACACGCGATACTTCACCATGATTCAATCAGTGATTACTTTTTTGACTATAAAGTGTCATTAATACAAGTAGAGCCATATAAATGTAGATATTGATACATAATATGTGCTTGTATGTTTATATATATATGTATGTATGTATGTATGTATGTATGTGTGTATGTGTGTGTGTGTGTGTGTGTGTAGGAACTTGTCGAAGCATAATCTTGATATACAGATTAAAAGATAGGAAAAAGAATCAAGTTCACGTCAAGAAAAAAAAGGGTTCCATTTTATCAGACTGATGTCACTTATTATGCAAACTTAAAAAGATATAAATACGCTAAAGTTTTTACAAGAGAAAATACTTTTTTTTTCTTTTTTTTTAAAAAAAAACATATAATTCTCTATAATGGTTGTTCAAATTGGTATTAACGGGTAAGCTACTTTTTTTTTTTTTTTTTTGTTTTTTACATTTTTTT
>JNDS01005369.1:0-50004 GCA_000697035.1 Rhizopus stolonifer B9770
CGATCTAGTGAGCTTATATTTCTCCAATCTTTACATCCAGGTCCCTTTTTACAGACAAAGACCAGTCTTTTTTCCTCGGATTTTTGGATGACAACAACAAAGTTGTTTTTGAATGCATAATCATTGAGAATATCTCTTATAACTTCTTTACTGGAATTTTCTGGAATATCGGGAAGTGGAGAATTAACTTTAACAAGTTGTTCCTCAATATTAGTAGTAGAGATCATGTCAAAAGTGAAAAAGAAATAAATTTTGAAGTTTTAATACAGGAACACCACTTTCAATGACTGTTTTCTTGTGACATCGTTTTCGAAAATATGGTGCTGTGGTGCCTGAAAAATATGGTGTTGATAAGATGTGGTGCCCCCCAAGAGATTTTTATGGTGCCCCCTATACACTTTTTGAGACATCCGGTGAATGTCCGGCAAATGCCCGGTAAACCCATAATTCTAATCCCCGAATGTGGTGCCCCCCAAGGATTTTTTATGGTGCCCCCCAAGCAACCTGATTTTGAAATCACATTCAAGATGTATAAAATCCAAAATTAAATATAAATACCATAAACTTAATATAAAAATCACAGGAAAAAAAAAAAGGGATCAATCTAATTTAAAGCAATATCGTAGAATATTGGTTTCTCAAGATGGCTAATTCATTATCCTAAGACACTCAATCCGTTCAATGCAAAAATGCAGTGTGAAAGAAAAATATGTGAGAAAAATATATGAGAAAAAAAATATGTGCTCGTGCGCGCCACTGCAAATAATTAGGGCGTCTTAAATGGCTAAGACGCGGTTAAGACACGGAATCTTAGCCATGTCTTATCCAAGAATATTCCGCGTCATCTTGGCCATCAGGTTAAGACGCGGTTAAGACGCGGAGTCTTAGCCATGTCTTATCCAAGAATATTCCGCGTCATCTTGGCCATCAGGTTAAGACGCGGTTAAGACGCGGAGTCTTAGCCATGTCTTATCCAAGAATATTCCGCGTCATCTTGGCTATTGGGTTAAGACGCGGTTAAGACGCGGAGTCTTAGCCATGTCTTATCCAAGAATATTCCGCGTCATCTTGGCCATCGGGTTAAGACGCGGTTAAGACGCGGTTAAGACGCGGAGTCTTAGCCATGTCTTATCCAAGAATATTCCGCGTCATCTTGGCTATCGGGTTAAGACGCGGTTAAGACGCGGAGTCTTAGCCAAAAAAAAATAAGACATGGCGAAGATGACGCCGAATATCCTCGGATAAGACATAGCTAAGACTCCATGTCGGGTTTTGCAGTAAGAACAGCTCAACACTATTGCCGCCAGTATCGACTTGGTGACGATAAGGTTCTTCCTGGAAAGAAACAACAGACAGGAGGAGCTCCAAAAAAGATATTTGCAGAACAATCCAAATTTCTCTCGGATTTTTTTTTTTTTTTTTTTTTTGACGAAAACGTAACTGGAACACTCTGACAAGCTAGAGACGCTCTCTGCAATAGGTTCAATATCTCAGTCAGTCTTTCAGCAGTTCATAACCATTTAGTCAGTCATTGTACGATTACATTGAAGAAACTTGAAAGGCTTCCAGCTGCAAGAGTTACGCCTAGAGTTATCAACCTTAAGAAGCAAGCGATTGAGGACTGGGAAAAGGATACAGATATGGATTTCATGAAAAATTGTGTTTTCACTGACGAAGCTGGATTTAATATGCATCTTCATCGAAATTTTGGTAGATCAAAGATTGGAACACCCGCCAAAGCTGTAGTTCCATCAGATAGAGGAATTTCAATCACTATCTTTGGTGCCATCTATCATGGAGGCATCACTGATTTGACTTTGAGAAAGCCCCAACCAGTCGCTCGCCCAAAAAAGGGAAAGAGAAATAATGGCACAAGTGAAGAGAACGTTGAAGTTAATGCAAGGATTGGAGACAGAACTGAGCATTATATTGAATTTATTAGTAGTGTAATGGATACTCTTGATGCTGATAACTTGAAAGGTAAGCACAAAAATATAATCCTAGTCATAACTTCTCACTTTTATTAAATAGGCTTTTATCTTGTAATGGATAATGCGCCAATCCATACCAATGTCGACATTAGAAAGATGATTGAGGATTGTGGGTATAAATGTGTATATCTTCCACCGTACTCACCATTCCTTAATCCTATTGAGGAGTTTTGGTCTAAAGTCAAAGGTGGTATTGGACGTGATGGCTTAAGTAAAGATGATAACTTAAGTGATAGAATAATAGAATCGAGTTTAACTGTCACTCCAGAAGATTGCCATGGATGGATACGTCATGCTATCCAATTCTTTGACAGATGCAAAGCCGGAGAAGTCAATTTATAGCTATTATTTCGTCTATCTTAATTAAGGGAATTACTACGCGCGCTCCGAAATGACGCTCCAAAAATCCCATTAAACTGCCGTTTTAAATACTTCGTTTTTTTTTTGAGGCCCCGTTTGCGCTTAAAGCAGTGCAAATACAAGAGGCGCGCAGGCACTCCACTCATTTTCGGAGCGTTACACAACTTCTTAAGGTAGAGGTGCCATTCTATGCCAGAAATTCAACACAATCTTCTAATACAGAATTCATTTTGTCTTCCAAAGTCAACATTAGCAACCAATACATCTTTTGCTACATAGATTTAAGCCATATATAATAAAAAAAAAGAAAAGTATAAATGGTAATAATTTATATATGTTGAAATAAGACAAATAAAATACTTAATCTATAATACGAATGATTCATATCTTATTACAACGTGAAAAAAAAAGAGACACAAAAGATTAATAAAAAATTTGTATCAAATAAGAGCATTTGATAAAAAAGCTTACAACGAGAAACAAGTTGTCGCTTGTGGTCAAGAGACCATGGCTGACTTGGACGTGTATTTTCATATGGGAGAACCCTCTGAGATGTATGAAGAAATACTGGCCGACTACTCCAGAAAAGAAGGAAAGGAGCACAAGATGTTGTGTTTAATTGCATTGCTTGAGTTTTTGCACTTCAGCTTTGCAAAATTTGGTTACAATCGTACTAAAATCCAAGAAATTACGTGTTATTTATACATCCTTGTTGGTGATCCTTTGTAAATTATTTTTTTTAAATATTCTAGATTTTTTGGTCTATTGAAGAGATAATCATAGCTAGCGAGCAAATGGTGAGACGCATGACTTCAAAATATTGTTTGTAAGATACTATTTATCGAAAAGCACAAAATAGAGCATGCTTAAAAAAAAAAAAAAAAAAAAAAAAAAAAAAAAAAAAAAACGCAGTAGGACCTCAGTAGAACGATTGATTTCTTAACAATGGTAATGCTGATAATAGTGTTGACTTTGGAGGACAAAATGAATTCTGTATTAGAAGATTGTGTTGAATTTCTGGCATAGAATGGCACCTCTACCTTAAGAAGTTGTGTAACGCTCCGAAAATGAGTGGAGTGCCTGCGCGCCTCTTGTATTTGCACTGCTTTAAGCGCAAACGGGGCCTCAAAAAAAAAACGAAGTATTTAAAACGGCAGTTTAATGGGATTTTTGGAGCGTCATTTCGGAGCGCGCGTAGTAATTCCCTTATTTTTTTAAAAAAATGCGTGGATAATTTTTCCGTTTGATGTACCAAGAATGAAAATGTTCTTCATGCTTTTGAAAGCATAATTTTTCGTTTAAAAACGAAAGATAAATAAAGCGTTACTTCACTTATTCAGATGAATTTTATATATCTTTATAATGGAATGCACAAATAGAAGTACTTCGAGAACTCACTTATTTATTGAATTTCAAGTATAAAAATATAACTGAAGATTATATAATGTAAATCCGAATCCATGAAGGATTGGAAATATTACTCGAGAACGAGTGATCTTTGTTGTTCCCTCCCTCCCTCCGCTTATTTGTATCCACAATTACTTCGTTAGATGGTCTCACTCAAGAAGATAAAGTTTTTTAAAAAAAAAATTCTTGGGCTATTTGTATATGTAATACAAGTTTTCGAAAATAAATAAAGTTGATAACAACAAAGATCACCGAGTTCGAAGTGTAATATAAATTATGAATTATAGATATTTACATGTTTTGTGACTATAGATAGTGGTATCATGACCACTTTTTTTTATGCCTAGCGAACCTGTCTCAGGACCGCTAAATTATTCTGTTAGATACATCACCATGTTCATGGACAAAACAGATTAAACTGTATATCTATTTTACTCTTCTTGTTGTAGAGGTTTGACTAAAATGAAATTACAATTGCGTCAAAAGCTTCAAAAGCGCTATAAAATATACATGCCTTATATGCATTTTGCAAAGATTAATATAAATGTTAATTGTGGAAGTAAAACGACAATGTGTTACAGTTGGGTACTTTTATATATATAATCAAAGATGGTAATTTTCAAGAACAAATATACGTATTTTGTGACCCCATAGATTACGAAAGGTAAAAAGTAGAAAAGGTGCGGCAACACCTATTATTTGTACTATCTTGTTGGTATGCCTTGTGATGGATTTCTTTCATTTTGAAGACAAATGGGAGTCAAATACTTTGGAATAAACATTTACACGCGTATCGCGAACCTACTCTGAGAAACCTTCCTTAAAAAAAAGCCAAATTTTTGTCAATAAAAAATTGGTCATGGGCTTTTTTTTTTCCTTCTTAATACAACATATGGTTGCTTTAATATCATATACCTAGACAATCAAAGTTTGTAAATTTTATTCAATTATACATACACTTCGCAGAAAATAATGTAATTGTGACAGCCATGATTGTTATCTCAAAATAAAAAAATTGAATACATCTAATATTTAAAAGAAACTGCTATTTAGACATTATAAAAAAAGAAAAACATAATTTTTGTGTGTGTAGAAACTCATACATCTTATATACTACAAGGAAATCAGGAAATTGCATAAATTGAATACTTTGCAATCGGATTTTAAGAACATGTGCTTCGAATATGACAAATATGTGGGAAAGGTCGGCAATGAGCATATTTGTTAATGTCTTTTCATTTTCTATTTTTTTTTTCTCCGAATTTATATACATGTCTAATTGGAGCTCATTACCAACGGAAATTCTTCTGCGCATTATTGGGTATTGCAACCCAATGCCCAATCATCTAGGTAGCACATCTCTGGTTTGTACTACATGGAGAATTGCTACTATCAAGATCGCCTTTCGTAAAATTGATTGTCGCGACCAAAACGCATTTAAACTTAAGCAAATGATAAAGAAAGAAATTGCAGGACATAGCGCCAGAACGTTATATATCGGATTAGATAATAGCGATGAACTCAAAAGTACCATCCTGCATTTTGCGATATATTGTCCAAACTTGACAGTTGTAAAATGCCCACCCAACCTGAAAAAATTAATATGGATTTATTTGGCACAATTATCAACAAGATATTTTAAAAACTTGACCGAGTTACCAGGACCGGAAAAAAAGGAACAGATAGACGAATACAGTGTTTGCGCCTTAGCTTACCGAGACCGAATCATAAAGCATTATATAATTGGGCATCATCCTTCAAGCTCACAAGGGAAATTTCAAGCGCTTCAGCTGCAAGATTTCCTCAAAATCCAGCATTTATGTATAACCGCAGATAAGAGTAGAGCAAGACTATTTGATTTTGACAAAGTGATTGATTCATGTCCTCGGATATTACGATTAACTACAGCGATGAATGGTCATCCTCAACTGGACACATGGGAACTTCAAGATTACGACAAGGCATCGTATGAGCCCCATCAACATATCAACACCTTATATATCAATATTAGCTTTGACGAATATGCATTTGATTACATCTTTCACAAATTTCCAAATCTTAAAAAGGGCACAATTTCAATAAGCAACACAAGAAGTTGCGAATCTTACTTTATCGCCCAGTTAAACACAATCAAGGAATTGACGTTTTACAAAAGTATCACTTTAAAGATCACTGTCCCTTATGAAACATTAGTAGAAATGATCAAACAGACAGCCATAAAAGCCCTAAAGATAAACTTTGCAACCTTGAAACCCCAATCAGGACATGGGAAATACTTGGATTTAAGTATTAAAAAAGAAACATTCGAAGTAAAAGACTTTGGCAGCATTTCTAGAAACGATCTCCTGGGTATTTTGCGCGCTTCCGCCACGAGTGCTTCCAAGCTAAAGATACAAGAATCTGGATTAGCAACTACAGAGAACCCAATGAACACAATGGTTGATATTTTGGCGCACATGAATAGTCTTGTTAAGCTTGAGTATACTAGTTTGTTACATAGCAGAAATTCAAACACAGAAGACAGAGGTTCCAGAAATTTGAGGACCATGTTTATGCCTGTAGAGCCTATCACATGCCAACCAAACGATTCCTTAAAATTTCTTGATTTAAACGTAGATCGAATAGATGAAGGGGTATACCCTTTTTTTTCTTCACACTGTCCAAAGTTGTGTCGATTACGCATACATCTGGAGAGTGGAATTGGGCAAAATATCTACACGATACGAATGCCAAATATACATTTTAGACTCTTTGAGTTCGATTTAGAGCATCCAAAGGGTATAATGAAGATAAATTATAATCAGGCGCTTTACTAATAGTTTGTTTGCGACAGATTGTCTTTTGAAAATCAAAATTGGCTATTATCAACAGTTGAGATATATAGTGACTAAACAAAATGGTTTTCAGCAAATAGAAAAAGGAAGAAGAATAGGAAGTCCTGTTAATCTGACCATCGTATTGTTGTGTTGTGGGATAGATCGCATGTCACTTCGTATTGGGACCACTTTAATCAAAAACCACCCGGTTATCTTTAAATAAACACTTCGCGTGAATCTAAAATAAACTCTTCCCTTCCCCCCCCAGTGCTTACTCTCGAGTTTGTGATGGACTCTTTTCCTTATTCAGAGCAACTGTTACTGTGATATTTCTTTGCAGATTCAAACTTGTTACATTCAGACAGACCTTTCTATGCATTTTTAAAACTCCTGATCTAAAACTACACAATGAATTTTATTCAGTTTCTTAGTAGGATCCTACAATTTTAATTGTAGTATCGGACTTTCTATAAGTGTCAAGCTCGAGAATTCTACTGAAACTACGAGCGCATCATTAGGTATTGACAAGCGCACAGTCTTCATTTATTCGTTATTTAAGATCAATTTTATTATACCTGCTATGTACCGATGTCTATTCCAAAAAAAAAAAAAAAAAAAAGTGATGGTATATCATCCTTCAAATCTTGAAAAATTTGAACTTTTTTACCTGCAAAAATTACTGATATTCAATCCCTAAATATCAATCATAAACTGAAATAAGAGAGAAATATTTGGCGTTGATAAAATAATTGATGCGTTCCCTCAGACGCTCAGGTTATACTTAGGAGGCTCGAATTTTATGAAGTATGAAGCAATGAACGAGAGGATCAAGCGTACAGCAAGGAGCTGTATAAAGCACTGGATGTGAAGAATGGTTCTTTTGATATAATATACGGATGTAAGAGAGCAGAAAAAATGCCACGCTACGAATTTAAGCATATCCATTGATTTTACTTCTTGCAGCATCTTCAGAATACTAATACATTCTTCTTTCTATCGATTATCGAACTTTGGTTGAAAGACATGTATTGCTTCAGAAACGCTTATGTAACAAACCATTTGCCAAAGTCACTCAGTTTAACCGCCAGGGAGTGTAACCTTTTTTTTTTTGTTACTCGCGGCCTTTTAATGACAAAATTCTGTTTCTCCCAGCCTCGGCAAAATATATCTATACATTGGTAGTGTTCTCACGAACCTAAAAAAAAACCTTCTAGAAGACATTTCCCGTGATTCCAACATATCAGGATATTCAATTCCTCTCATACTTTAAACGTCTACTTTTGTATTTATTGTTGTGCAGAAAATTGAGAACAGCAGTACGAACGGAGCTCACATCTGTCGTTGTCGGTGGTTACTTGTCTTGCAATTGCAAATCCCGTTATCTACAGTTATATGCAAATCTTCTAACAGTTTTATATATAGAATTTTCCAAGTAATCAGAAAAGGATTCTTTTAGTGTTCTGAAGATTAAGAACTTGGCAATTATAGCCGTTTCTTCTTTATTATGCATCGAATTTAATGAGCTATCAAAGTAACCTCTTTGGAGTTATTAGTAATTACAGCAAGATTGTTATCTCGATCTTTTTCTATCCTATGACGGTTACAAGTGACATTGTACCTAATGAGTTGAAATATTGAGACACAGTTTTTTTTTTTAAACTAACATGTCCCTGATATCATCTTGTAGAAAACTGCATACACATTTTACTCAGAAAAACAACAAACATTGATTAACAGTAGAGATACACAAAAATATGATTGACAGCTATTTCTTAATCATTACATAGCTCTTATCTTCTATTTGCTCAAGTGTACCTCAAAGTCTCTTTAGTAAATATAGACTGCGCCTTTCAAAGCATTTGCATTAAAAGAGAAGGGTTAGATGTATGTCTGAGTCAATTTAATGCAGCATTTCAGCGGTCGTTACCATATAAAGTTAAGACTAGGGGAAGAAGTTTAAGTTTCTGTCTTGTAGGGTTCATATTATTCGCAAAATTTCTTTTAAAAACGATATTCACCTTAGGGTAAGAATAAGTAAATTCCTCCTTTTTTTTTTTTCTTTCTCTGGTTACATGCATTTCCTTTGCTGTTACATAATGGCTTTTTTCAACGACTGACAGGTACAGAAGAAATGGGAAAATAATTGGGTTTTAATGCTGAAATTTAGTGCTCCGTTGATCAAAATGCTGTAACGGAGAAGGTGTCACAAGTGATAAAAAATGATGCGATGTTCATTTGGGGCGGTACTTTCAGAATAAACGATTTTTTTTTCAATTCTGAAGGTAAAAAAAAAAAGCTATTACTTGTATTGTTCTTCTATGCTTTCTTTTTATAAGGACTTATCTTCATGTGTAACGGATAAATGTGGCTCAATGAGTTGGAATTGCCATTGTCCCTTTTATACTTATATATGAGTACAAACAATTTCGTGTGCCATGATAACACAGTTATGCAACAGAAGAAGAGGAAGGCCAAAAAGCTTATTTAATTGCATCATGTCATATGTACGTTTGTTATTTTTACAAAAAAGTACCACTTAAGAACAGCCTTGGCTTAGTTGTGATAAATACAATTTTACTGTTACGACCGAGAATTAACTTATTTAGGCTTGCTTTCCTTTTTTTTTTTTTTTTTTTCTTGGACGCATTGACCTTTTGTATCATCGACCGGGATTCAAAAAGTTTCACTCTAATAAAAGCAACCATCTCCCGATTAAGAAAAAAATTACCGCTTCCAGATTGTTGTTTGATATAAAATCCTCAAAGTTATTACATCTTTTCTTCTCCTTTTCATTCATAAAAAATAATGAAGTCAATCTTTGCCACCCTTCTTGCTATCGCTGCTACTGCTGTTTCAGCCCAAACTAACATTGTGAGTATCACATCTCCTCTTACCGGTACTGTCTATACTGCAGGTCAATCTGCTATTATCTCCTGGTAATTTATAAAAGAAACAAAGTCGTTTTATCACAGTCTTATTCATACTTAAAAAAAAATAGGATTAATGCTGAAGTGACTACCATCAGTAAGATAGTTTTGGCTCAAGGTCAACCTACTTCTCTTCAACCTGTTTCCACTATCGCAGAAAATGTAGATGCTTCAACAGGTTCTTACACTTGGAACATTCCTTCTGACATTACACCTTCCAACGACTATGCTTTGGAATTGGGCACCTCACCTAATGTTTCTTATACTGCTTTGTTTACTATTCAAGCTGGTAGCGGTTCTGCCTCTAGTGCTGCTGTCTCCAGTGCTGCTTCTTCTGTAGCCTCAAGTGCTGCCGAAGCTACCTCTGCTGCTGCCTCCGATGCTTCTTCTGCTGTTTCCAGTGCTGCCGAAGCTACTTCTGCCGCCTCTTCTACCATTAGTTCTGTCGTATCCTCTGTCTCTGAAGCTGTCACATCCGCTGCCTCATCCGCTGCCTCATCCGCTTCCCCTGCCGCCTCCTCTGCTGCCTCTTCTGCTGCCTCTTCTGCTGCCTCTTCTGCTGCCTCTTCTGCTGCATCTTCTGCTGCATCTCCTACTGCCTCTTCTGAATCTTCTACTTCCGCTGGCTTCAAGATTGTTAGTAACCAAGTAGCCGCTGGTGCTGTTGCCATTGCAGCTGCCGCCATGATGTTGTAAAAAAAAAAAAAACCATATTTCCTTAATATCATTTATTTTAATTGACCATGTATACTCAAAAAAACCTATTTACAATAATAAACATTATCTCTGTCTAAGAGCGTCCCCAGAGGTTCTGGTAAAATTATGTTAACAAATTGTACAAACATGACCTTTCTAGTATTTCAAAGCTGTTAAATTGACGACTTTAGATTTTACAAGGCCAATTAATGCAGTGTCTTTCGAAGTAGGATCAAACTAAAGCTTAAATATAAGACTCACGCAAATACATAAATTCTGTGAGTTATTACAATGAAATAGCATTTTGGAGCTACGTATTGTATTTATTTAAATAAACAATGTGTCTGAAAATGATTATCAAAAAAATGCTTGCTTTGCTAGTTGAAATTCAGTTTCCAAACATATCAGCAGAAACATCTATAAAAAGGACTGTTTTGTTCAGAAGAATAATAATCAAAAACGTATCAAACTACATTTTATGCAATTGTTATTCTGGCAAAGCCCCAAAAGTAAGACATATTTTTTAATAACATGTTTATAAATACACAGCTATTAATATTTTCTAATGTTCGTCGGAGACAGAGGAGCTGGCGTGGGATTGAGAACCAAAGGTAGGGAGAAATCGAAAGAAAATATTCATAGTAAAGCGATTAATGCATGTATTACAGACGAGCGTATGGCTCCCCAAATATGCCTTTTTTTTAAATTACTGTTTCACTTTCGGGATGATTTAAAGTTGCTCTCTTTTATTTCACTTCAAATTTGGCTAATAAATTTAAATATTTGCCCTTAAAAAAAAAACTCCTTTATTCCACAATGTCAGTCAATGACAAAGAAAAAACAAGACAGATTAGATTTCAACCCTCTCGTTGGCATACCAAAGGTTTTACAAACTTTTTGTTTGTTTCAAGTGACCATTGAAGTTAACATTTTACAGAGTTTTATTTTTATTATGTCTGTTTTTGCATCGTTGTACCTTACATGTTTAAAATAACATACAACCTGAGCCAAAGTAAACATCTTTACAAAAAATGCATACCTTCTTAACACACAATGTTCTATAGGTGATCACCCCAACTACCCAGAATATGAATCTTTACTATCCGAAGGCTGGATATTAGGTCGACAAGTAGACAATAGCGATGCTCAATATTCTCAGTTTCGAGACCATATACCCAAATTAATACCACTTGTCATTGCCCATCTGATTTTTAGCCACGCCAACCGTCGATATTTTCAGTTTTCAGTCAATAGGTTTTCTTTATTTTTGTCTTTTGTTTGTGTGTTATTGTTACATGGATCAAGTGCAATCAAGATTATTACCATCATTACTATCAATTTTGTCATTGGACGCGTCTTTCGTGGATCTACTTGGAATCCCTTTTGCACCTGGACGTTCAATCTAGCCATTCTCTTTCTCAATGAATATTATGATGGCTATCGCTTTCAGGCTATGTTTGGGCCTTCTTTTGGTTGGCTCGACGAATTTGAAGGATTTCAAGCCAGATGGCATATTTTGTTCAATTTTGCCATGTTACGTTTGGTCTCGTTCAATCTAGACTATTTCTGGGCTTGTCGTAGTAGTGAAAAGAAGGAAAGTTACGGTCACTCTGAAGCCATGTCAGATAAAGAGCGAACTGTACTCCCATGGAACATCGAGACTGACTACAGTTATCTGGATTGCCTCACCTATGTTCTCTATACGCCCTTATTGCTCTGTGGGCCGATAATCACATACAACGATTTCATTTCTCAAGTAAGTTCTCGTAAAGAGAAATTTTTTTTTGACTGAAATATTGTACAGTTCAAGTTTCCTTCAAGAAATATCAATCGACGTTATGTCATGATTTATGCTATTCGACTTGTATTGGTCATACTCGTGATGGAGTTGGTTCTTCACTCTTTATATGTAGTAGCTATCAGTAAAGCAAAGGCATGGGAAGGCTATTCACCTTTAGAGCTGAGTTTAGTTGGGTATTTCAATCTACTCATCATCTGGATGAAACTCTTGATTCCCTGGCGATTTTTTCGTTTCTGGTCACTAGCAGATGGTATCTGGGTGGAAGAAAACATGGTACGGTGTATGTCCAATAACTTCTCGGCACAGCGGTTTTGGAAGAGTTGGCATCGTACATTCAATCGCTGGACGATTAGATACATTTACATACCTTTGGGTGGAACCAAATACATGGCTTACAACATGTGGCTCGTGTTTACATTTGTCGCCCTGTGGCATGATATTGAGTTAAAGCTATTAGCTTGGGGTTGGCTTATCAGCTTATTTTTGTTGCCCGAAATCATTGCAAGCAAAATCTTTAGTGAAAGAAAGGTAAATGTTTCTATTTTTTTATTGTATGTGTACACTGACTCGGTTAATTCAGTATGGTGATAAACCATATTATCGTTTTGTGTGCGGGCTAGGTGCAGTAGGAAACATTTTGATGATGATGACTGCAAACCTGGTCGGATTTAGTGTTGGTTTGGATGGTGTAAAAGAAATGCTAGTCCAAATATTTGGTACAGCTGAAGGTCTGTCGTATCTTCTTTCTGCCTCTTTTTGTATATTCGTGGCAGTTCAGGTCATGTTTGAAATACGTGAGTCGGAAAAAAGACGAGGTGATCCAAAATGGCAAATGTAGAGAGCAATTTTGAATAAAATTATAAATTTTTATAATATAAGAGTGTATTATCGGTCAAAAATTTACAAAGACACAAGGTTTATTACTACGATTACTTTTTTTTCTCTTAAAAACCTTATACGACTGATTCGGTTCCAACATATTTTCCAACTGTAACCATATTTAAAAACTTGAAACCAGTGGAGTCACCCTTCAATCTTACAATACCATCTTGGGCATCTACTCCGATCATATTACCAAACTCTCCTCGATGTTCACCTGCAATGATTCGCACATTTTCTTTTTTGCTGGGTCGTGTTGGTTCTATGCAATCAAAGGGGATATCAACTTTCTCATTGCTACTGTAAACGTTAACCACACATCGCTTGCTGTTCATATCAACAGATATAATGCTAGCCACTTGATCTTGTTTAACTGCTCCTTCATCTCTTATAAATTTAACTTCGATATCTTCAATCGGCCAATCTTCTTCATTATCAGCTAATAATCATAATGTTATTGACAATACAAAAAATCACAAAAAAAAACTTTGTTTACCTTCTTCTACGTATCGATAATCGCCACCAGTGGGCATAAAAGGTGTTTGAGGTAGCGCAGACTCTGCAGGAGTAGCAGGCACAAAGTTCCCAGTTGTTCCTGGTTCATAAGCTGCTGGTGTAGGCGCAGACATGAATGCACCGGGTGTTTGGGGGATAAATCCAGCACCAGGTGTGGGTACACTCTCGTAGTGAGGAGTAGGTGCAATCCAGGAAGCGCTGGGTGTTTGGGGAGGAATATCTGCATCGTCGTATCTGCTGGTGTGGTTGCTGCTTGTGCTTGTCGTGCTTGGTTTTTCGTGGCTCACGCTGCTGCTACTCCAGGCATCACTACTACTACGCCACATAGGTGTTTTGGATCCAGAGTCCCAAGCAGGTGTACGGCCTCCGTCGTTCGCATAAGGGTTAGGTGTTCTAGCATCAGAGCTCCAAGCAGGCGTTTTGGAACCAGAATTCCAGGCAGGTGTTTTTGAGCCCGAGTTCCAGGCAGGTGTACGCGATCCAGAAGCACTACGAATAGGTGTTTGAGCACCATCTCCATATCTACTCGGTGTAGCAGCAGGTCTTGAGTAACCAGTGTTGCTAGCAGCATTGTTATCAAAGTGGCTTGGTGCTGCCTGGCTGATGGGATTTCCTTGGGCATCAAGAATAACCAATTTTGACTTTTCAATGTTGATAATTTTGCTGTTCGTGTGAAGTTCAACACGTGCAGAATCATCCGATGCGTCCTTTACAATACCAATATACCCCTTGTGTGGGCCCTGAGCAATACGAACCGTTTTAGCAACAAGATTATCTCTACCTCCGCGACCACGACCGTAAAAACCGCCTCGTCCTCCTCGTCCTCCTCTACCTCCACGATCATCACGACCCCCACGGTCACCACCTCTAATATCACGGTTGTAAGGATTAGGTGCTTCAAATGGTTTTTGTGTCGCTATAGACTAATATGATAGTATAAGTTTTTTTTTTCGGGTAATACAAATAATTGGATCTTACTGAGACAGGTCGGCTACGAGCAGTTGCACTTATAACAGAACGAGTATTTGTCACCCAGACGCCATAGTTTTCGCTGTGTTCACGAGAATGAAGGAACACAAGGTGACGGTAAAGATGGAGAATGGAGCAATTGCGCTTATCGTCGTTTACTTCTATGACGGAATCACCGGAACGAATACTGTTACCGTTGGCATCAGTTGCTACTGCTCTTTTACTGTCGCGTTTGTTTGTAATCTGGTGAGGTTCAACAATACGGATTTCTCCGTTTTGAGTCAACACTTTAAAAGAATCACGATCCACTTGGACAATAACACCCACAGTGTAAAAACTATCCAAATATATGAGCTAATTTTACCTTCCCCCCCCCCCGATGAAATAAAACACTTACTCGAGCTGTACTAAATCATGTAATTCGTAGTTACCAATGACAGTCTTACCAAACATGACATCTGCAGCCTCGCGCAAATCCTTTGAAAACACTTTGACTTCCTTCAAAGTAGCATCTGACAGCAAAGTGATGATGTTTTCTTCAATTCGAACAACCATACCGCTTTCGTCCCTGTATCGACCATTGATGACTTTGACATGATCACCTTCTTTAAACAATTTACGAAGTTGCTTAGCTGGTAAAGTAACACGCTTGTTGGAACCGTCTACTTTTAAGGAAACGACAACTGAAGAGTCCAGTACACTTTCAACTACACCCACACTGTGAATCATATCACCTTCAACAATACTGACGGTATCACCAGGTTGAAACAATAAATTGTTTGTTTGGTTGTTGTTTATAGTCAAAGTTGATAATGTTGATAAATCAATAGAGCGCTCACCATCTTCTCCACCTATCTCATTTCCAGCAAAGCGAGCAATTTCATCCAATGTAGGATTGACACCCTCTAACTGAAGGACAGCCACCTTCACGTATTTTTCAAGATATCCATCACGGTAATGCTCACCGTTATATATCCAATGAGGTCCCTTCTTTTGAAGACTTGATATGGAACGATTGGGCAGTCTTTCGGGATTGAATAATCGAGGTGGTTGGCGCACAGCCTTTTTACGTTTCTTATCATCGTCATTTGATTGTGATGAATTTTCGAGGTCCAATCTAGGCACTAACTTAACACGGGCACTGTCTTGTGCATCAGAGACTTCGACTACTTGTGCAAGATCACCGGTGTAAGTACCACGCTTGATACGAACCCATCCACCCAAGGGAACCTCAACCTCTTTTTTGTACACGTTGATGGCATCTACCATATCTTTCAAAGGAACCAACATCAGAGTAGTCATATATATATTAGGAATATTCATGATGGCTTCTTGAACATGTGCCTGTTTCTTTGCTTCAATGTAAATATAACCTTTCAATGACTCTCGTGCAAATGCTGAAAATGTTTCTAGTGGATTAGCTCCTCTAGAACGGTCAAAATGTCTCTTCATAATTCCAAAAATGATATCTCTCTCTTTTCCGGGCTATATAAACAGACAGTTAGACATGCGATTCCTACTTTTTTGTTTTGAATAATTACCTTGCATTTCACCATCCAAAGATTAGGATCGTTTACACTGGGATGTAATAGTTGTTGAGGTACTTCTTCAATGTTTCTGAAAGCGGAAGGTTGAGGCCCGTACTTCTCAACATAAAAAGCGGCCACCTGTTCATCATCCATGTCTTCTAACTCTCTTCTTCTACGATCCAATTCAACGTGGCGACGAGAAGTTACTTTTGTTGTAGAATCCATCTCTTCAGCATCTTCCTCAATAAATCCATCTTTTTTTTTTTTTTTTTTTTTTTTGGAAAATGAATTTAGTTTATATTGTCTCTCTCATTGGGTGTGGTATTGTAACAATACCTTCTCGCCCATATTCCTCGTCTTCTTCGTCATCGTCATCCTCATCGTTGACAATGGCCATTTCATCAATGAAAGGATTATACTTTCTCTTCTTTCTCTAAAAAATTCGTTGAATAATTTTCTGTGCGTAAGGTACGTTATTTCTTGTTATATACACTGTCATCGTCATCGTCATAATCTTCTTCTTCCTCTTCTTCTTCATTATAAGGAATTTCGTCTTCTTCTCTATGTCTGTTTGGATTTCTGGATGACATGATTATGCTCCGAGTTTTTTTTTTTTTTTGGAAGAAAAAGAGAAAAAAAAAAAAAAACCTTAATAGGCTTGTCGTGACTGTATGCCACGAGCTCCGCATGGATTGAAATTCATACTTTTGGGAGAAATGCAAGTCTTACCAAAGAACTCTGATATTAAAAATGTGTAATAGACATACGTATTATATAATTCTTTTGAACCATTTCGTCCTCCAGCCATACACACGTTCAAGTCAAGCTTGGACCAGTAGACATCTCCATCTATCTGGTCCGCAGTTAAAAACAGCAATTCTAACGAATGATTGAGTGAAATAAAGTCTGTTTCTTCAGGCCTAAACATACAGATCTTGTTTTCTGTGTTTTCTGTGCTGTCTGTATTGTCTGTGTTGTCTGTGTTGTCTACCGAATCTACATGATAAACTTTGCTTGTATAATCGAGCTTTGTGAAACAATTCATATGTGGCCAAATGTTAATGATGGTAAGCATCGGGGTCTCACTGGCGAATAGTTCTGATTCTTTGATCTCTAATATGGTAATACTCATGAAGGAAGCACTCCAGATTTCTAAAAGATGGCTACGAGAGCGCTCATTAAACTCACTTTGTTCTTTTCTTTTTGATGTTGAAATCCAGATAGTAGAGACCATCTAACTCGTTTTTTCGAAGCGAAAATATCATCTCTAGAGATTGTGTGATCGTTTCTTTAATTGTTTCTACTAAAAGTTCATAAAGAGTAAAGCCACTTAGTCATATGTTTGTTGAATGTGAGGTCGACAACCGTGGGCATATGTGAGACAAAGTATTGTCTGTGTCGAGAGCTTACCATTCTGCAAATTTGGAAATTCATGAAGGATACATTCAAACATGTATTCGTTGAAATTAAAGTGGGTATCTAACGTAGTTATGTTTTGATGAAGCTTATACAATGCCTTGTAGTAAGGTTGATACTTCACATAGTATCAGATAACATGGTGTGTTTTGAGTTGGTGTCGTTAAAACATGACCCATAAGTTGTATTCGTCTCTAAGCTGTTTATGATCCATAGTTGGCAGTGTTGTCAGTTTTTTGAAACACACTGTAGGCAATTGTGCTAGAATGACCCATACTTTGCGCTTTAGATTTAGTGAGAAATAAATGGCTGTCACATTAGGACAATAGTTTGCAAAATGTAACATAATATCGTCAAATGATAATGTTCTGATACTATGTCCCACAATCCTCTTCTTTACTATTTTCAAAGTTCGAGCTGGATTTTTTCCAGAATAGTCAATACTATGAAAGGTGATTCTGAGTACAGCATTTCGCCAAGCTTTGCAGACTGTAAATACACTATCCAAGCAATCCATTTTTAAAGATACGCAAAAAAAAATTCTGTTGGTAAATCGTTCCAATTAGATATGTTTGAACTTTAGAAAGAAAGTATTTTACACTGGCTATTATGACGATATTCTGCAACAAAAGCGATGCTGTCTTCACAGGAATTTAATTTATAAGAAAGTTTGCTGATGACCACAAAAAGGTGTTACGCGAGTCGAAAGTGATATTATATAATATCATCAGTTGCAAGTATACAAGCAAACCCCCAAAAGACTTATTATACCATGCTTCCAAGCATCAGGTTTAGATGGAGGATCAAAGACTGTGAAATTGTTTGCACCAGGAATATATACCATTCAAAAGATCAAAGCTAAAGAAAAAAGAGTGACATCAAAGCCTTTATTCTAATTTAAGGCAATGGCAGTAAATAGCAGCATCACCAACGCATAATGTAATAAGATCTAAACTATGGCACTCCAATAAAATAGTGAGACCAATCGATTTTGGTACCTTGTTTCCTTCTTCAAGTAGTTTCAATCCATTTTTTTCAGTCAATGTGTAAGCTTTTTGTTGAGATGAACTAGTCTTGATTTTTAAGAGGCAACCTATACAGAAAGAGAATGTGAGGGTGATTAGCATCGCAATAAACTATAGATCCATATTTTAGTATATACCTCCTTGAATCTTTGCGCTAAAATCAAAGAGTTTAAAACATGTATGTGGCATGCTTATCGTATAAAGCTTTTGAATCATTTTGTGTTTCAACCATATACACAGGTTTGTTAAATTTGGGCAGTATGATGACAAGAAAGGGTAAACATCTTCATCTATTTGATCTGTAATTAGATTCAGGGTCTTCAAAGAATCGTTTGGTGACATGGTGATAGATTCTTTGGGCATAAACAGACGCATGATGTTTTTTCCTTCATCAAAGTTTATATCATATGCTATACTTGAATATTCAAGCATGGTGAGGCGACACATCCGTGACAGAATATCAGTGATAATAATCATTGGATTGTTTTTGGGAAACGGTTTGGATTCTTTGATCTTTAATGTGGTGACACTCTTTGCTGAAGCACACCAAATATCCAAGAGATCGCCCCGAGAACACTGGTTAAAATTTCGCACGTCGAATTGCCCATTAAAAATGCCTAAGCTCAGATAAGGAATATGGTTCTCACCGTTATTATCAAGTATAAAGATCATTTTCAAAAAGCCCACGCTTGTATGTTTGAGTGTTTCGATAAATTTTCTACATGGAATAAAGAGTCAAGACAACGCTTTTGTGAGACATGAAATTCATCATTCTGGTTGCATGTGTGATGTACCCATCCTCATCATCTTTTGGAGCATTGAGGCTGAAGTCGGCTATCGAAAGATTGCCGCTTTTCAAATTTGGGAACTTGTGAATAATATATTGGAGTGCGTATGCGTCGAAAAGAACAGAGAGAGACAGATTGGTTATGTTGCGGTGAGGTTTATAAGATGTCTGGTTATAATCTTGACACACCCATAGGCCAATCATAGAGTTGGTTCCATACGCCGTAAAGGTAAAGGATACTATCTGAGGGCAGGAGTCGATCATTTGATCGAAGTCAAACAGTCTTGCTTCAGTCATATCTGCGTTTATAGTCAGAGATTGGATGTTGGAAAAATCTTGCAGCTGAAGTACTTTGAATCTTGCTTGCAAGCTCAAAGGATGGTATCCAACAACATAATGTTCCTTGATTTGGTGTCGGTACATTATGGCGCAGGCGTTGTAGGCTTCAATCTCGTTTTTGTCAACCGGTCTTGGTAATTCATCCAGATTTTTAAAGTATCGTGTTGATACCTGGGAAAGTACGGTCCATACTATTCTTTTTAGTCCTGATGAGCACTCTATTGCTGTCACGTTGGGACAATGAATTGCAAAATGCAAGATGGTGTCCTTGAGTTTATTAACGTCTTCCGACTCGATGGTTATTCTCTTGGTGCTACATCCTGCAATTTCGTTTAGCATAATTTGTTTAAGTTTCGATGCATTTTTCTGGTTATAATTGATTTTCTGAAAGGCGATCCTGAGAGCGGCATTTCTCCAAGTTGTGCAGACAGAAAACACAGCGTTTGAATAACCTATTTGTAGATTGAAAGCCCTAAAGATCTTTAGAAGAATCTCCGTTGGTAACTCGTTCCAATATGCCATGTTTTAGTTCGGGAAGAAATAAATCATAATGCTGTTGTGTCGAAAAATAATTATATAATGCAAACCCTTGCTTTAAAACATGATCACAGAACAAGCATGCCATGTCTCATTCAAAACTCCAAATTAAATTTTTTCTTGCATTAATTTCAATTTTAATATAATAAGAAAAATTCTAAGAAAAGTATAGCTTTCAGTTTTACTGTATTTTACAGAGCTATTTTAAAATTGGCATTACAGATACAGCAAACCCAACACCTACTATGTATTGAAAGCTTGTTTAAATGATATCGAGATGCTTTTCGAACATCGCTGTCCATGTCTTCTGGAAACCCCTATTTCTTACATGAAATATCTATGAAAAGTGTCGATGCAAATAAAAAGCACATTAAGGTCTGAAAGTTAGTGAGCGCGACGCTCTGGAATTTCTATTGAGATAATCTGCAATAGTGGTAAATTAGGAACAAAACGAAATAGATTTGTGTGTAATAAAAATGAGTAATTTAAAATAAAGTAAATGTACACACGCGCACTTTGATCCTCTCTTTGAGAGATTCAATAAAATGGAAATAATCAACCGTAGTAAAAAAATATAGTTGCCGTGGCATTGGCTGGAAATTACACGGTTATAAAAATACCATAATCACCCTATTACTCTATTCATTATTTTTGGGCCAAGAGAAGGAAGAAGAAAAGTGAGTCTGTGTAAAACAAGTATTTTTATGCACTTTATAGGGTCTTTCACATTTATTGTTTTCTATGCAGATTAATGCCATGCACATCATTTTTAGAGATACATCCGAAAAACAAACAAAAAGACTTCTTTTTTTTTTTTTTTTTTTTCAATTAGATAAAAAAGACAGAAACTTCTTATATTGGGTAGCTCTTCAAAAGTTTGATTATTTCATATCATGTATCCTTCTTTTATTCAAAAATTGGGAAATCTTCACCGTAGGTCTCTTCCACAAAATCATTGAACCGAGAATTACTTTCCAAATCTTCAATAGCCTTCATATCGTCTTGGTCCAATTCAAACGAAAACAGATCCAAGTTGGTTTTCATACGAGAGACATTGACAGACTTTGGAATGACAACCACGTTGCTTTGGACTGCCCATCTCAACAAGATCTCGCCTTCACCGTGGTTATGCTTTTTTGCGATTTCTTTAATTACGGGATGTTCAAATAAGGATTGTAGGTGCTTGACCTTGTTGGGTACTAAGTTATCAAATACACTTGGTCCAAAGGAAGCATAGGCAATGGTGTGGATTTCTTGTGATGCAGCCCATTTGACCAGACGTCTTTGTTGAAGATAAGGATGATGTTCAACTAGATACGCTTGTTAATTTATACTAATAATTCTAAGCACAAAAAAAAATTACTTTCAAGTATAGCTGGCTTGTACTTGCAATAGGTGAGCATATCAAGAATGAGTTGGACATTAAAGTTGGAAACACCAATATTTCGCACCAGTTTCTGGTCCACCAAATCTTCCATGGCGTGCCAACATTCATGAAGAGGGGAGCGCTCCAATTTGAATTTGCCCATAGTAAGCTTTTCTGGCTGTGATGGTTCAATAAAATGGCCTGGCATTGGCCCTAGTCATTACACAATTAGTTGTTTTCATATACATATACATATAAAGGCTTTGTCACTTACAGTGAACTAAATAAAGATCGATGTAATCTAGACCAAGATCCTTGGGTGTGACATCAATAGCCTTTTTGACACTATCCTTGTGGTGATGATTATTCCAAAGCTTACTGATCACTATACGCGATGTGTAAGCTCAAAGAATGGAATAAACAAACAACTTACCAAATAGCTCTTCACGCTTTACCACCCTCAGAGATGGCTTTTTGAATACCTTGGCCAACTTGTGCCTCGTTTTTATAGAAAAGGGCAGCATCAATCAAACGATAGCCACTCTTGATAGCATTATAGATGACTTGCTCAGTCTCTTTGGCTGGAATACGGGCAGTACCAAAGCCAACCAAAGGCATTTTTTGTCCTGTACGGTTAAGTGTAATATAGTCTCTTTGTGTGCTCATGTTTTTTTTTTTTTTTTTTTTTTTTTTTTTTTTTAAAAAAAAAGAGGTTAATTATTAATACAATTGGACGCGACTCTTTTTTATATGGTTTGGAGGGCGCGCATTAAAACCTTTTGTCATTTTGAACTGAAGGGGTTTTAATTAAATGAGACAACTGCTCGAAATTGATGAGAAAAGTAAATAATAAAATAGACAATTCAATTTATTTTTGTAGAATTGGCTCCAAGAAGTTGCAGAGAGTTTGCTATCTAGATTAATTTCCCAAATGCTTAACTAAACATGGGCTCAAATAATTGTGTTACTTGGGTTGCTAGGCTTTACTTATGTATTATGTCATATCAAATAAACTAGTCTAAAAAAAAGGAGGGGTAGGGAGAAGGTTCTTTTCGTTTCCATTTACAAAGGTCTGCAGGTGAAGTAACATCGTATCGATTTTGACAGTAAACCTTTTGCTGCAAAACATCTGAAATAAAGGAGAAAGTAAAAAAAAAAAAAAAAAAAAAAAAAAAAAAAAAAACCGCCTTTTGATTTCCCTGCCCTTTATGTTACTCATTGTCACCTTGCTTACATTATGAGCATAAGCACTTGTTTGAATAACTGTTCATGTGGTCGATTGTAGTATTACATTTATAGTATTAAAGTAGGCCTTTGTTTAATGATTGTCAATCAGTTGCTGTTAATTATCCTTTGTATAACAACTTGTATTGACTGTTAATGTAAGATATTAAGTTGTCGCCTATATAAACTCGGTCCCCTTCTTGAGTTGACGCTATTTCTTGGTATTAAATAAGGAGACATTGATGTAAGAAGGAATCCATATGATTATACTTTCCTGTAAGGGTGATATAAGATGATGGTTGAAGAAAACGATAATTCTGGCCACAACAACCAAACCCCAAGATCAAATATTGGTATATTACAATTTTGAGATATCAAATTCGGTTCAAAGAGAATCAAGCTTTAAGAACTCGTTGAACTTTAGTATAATTATAAAAAAAAAAAAAAGAAAAAAAAAAAAAGAAAGCTCTCGGGAATGACATTTTGAAAATGTTTCTGAAGACTGGTTCACATCTAAAATAGAAAGGAAAGAGCCAAGCAAAGGAACGAATCAAGACTTTTTGCAACTTATACAGCATTGGACTATTTAAAATTTAATGTGGTGAACCGCCATACGCTATACCAAGGCCCAAAAAAAAAAAAAAAAAAAAGATTAGACTTTTTATGCAAAGAGATTTTTAACTTGCATCCCCTCACTTTCCTGCTTTTTTTTTTTTTTTCTTTTTTCTTTTTTTATTTTGGCACTCTATCAAACCAGAAAGTGCTTCTTTGTATTGTATGAGTATAGCAAAAATTGATAATTAGGCGTCGTGTAACCTTTTTTTTCATAAAAATGAGGAGTTAAAAAAAAGTTGGTTTTTCTGTCTCTTTTCTTTTTTTTTTTAGTCCCTTGAAGGGATTAGGCATTTCTTTTTGATTGTAATGAGCAACGAATTATCAAATACACACAAAATCAGCCAACTTGTTCAAGTAAATGGAATAGAATATTCAACTTTGATAATTTATTAACGCTTTGTTTAAGGAAAAACAATTTTATTGGTGGTTAGGCCATGTATGCGTTGTGATGAATGGTATTATCTATTTTAGTTCAGTACTATCATTTTATTCGAATACAATGTATTATAAAAGAGCTTATATGGGAGCACTTTTATCCCATGCTATTGTTATTTACAACTCATTAAAGGTAAAGAAATGGATAACATTGACAACTAATAAAAAAAAAAGTCTGTCCATAAAAATATAGGAACTCATTTGTTGTGTGATGAAAATGCTCATTATTTTGTGATGGCACTTTACTGGTACTCTGCCTCTCCTATTACAGGTAAAATAAAATGCGAAATTAAGAAACTGAATATAAATCTAGTCACATTGATCCCATTTTTCATTTATTCGTTATTTCACGCATTCAAATATACACAAACACTCATGTCATTGTTTATACCCGAGAAAGAAAAGGAATCGCTCGCTGAAAAGTTGGATCAATGCATCAAATATATGACAGAAAATGTTCACACTTTAGCCATGCAGCATGTTGCTCATATCGAAGTTATCATTATTCCCTGTCGATTGATCATTGGTGTTTTAATGCAAGTATCAACATAGAGATAAAAAAAAAAAAAAAAACAAGGGAATAGACATCTCACCCACTCCTTCTCCGTTTTTAGGCTTCATACTTCTATACTCTCCATCATTATCTTTGTTCACTTTTTACGTTTACGCTATTATCTCTCAAAACCAACAAAAGAAGCAGTTGGAAATTTGACATTTTATCTTGACCGATGGTTACTTTCTCAAGTTCACCAAAACACATTACTTTCTATTCTTTCCAAAATTTATGTCAACTTCAAACGTTTCATGATTCGTTATGGATACATAAATAAATCAGCATGAAGCGGTGATCCAATATATTACTGTTCTTTTTTTATAGCAAAAAAAAAAAAAAAAAAAAAAAAATTGTTTTTCTCTTTTTTATAATGAACCAAGAATTCAGCGAAAGAAAAACACAAGTAGTCTCTTCACTTGTAGAATATGTGGACCCTGAAAGAAGAGACAAATCACCCAAAGGGTTTATCGATGCCCCCATTTTAGATCTAATGCATGTCATCAACCAACATCCTGATTACTATACCACCAGTAGTTGTTCTGGTCGAGTGGCAATGTATTGTCCTGCACTTGAAGATGAAAAAATAACCACCAAAGGAGGAATTTGGCTTTATGTTAGTCATGACCCTATTCTTGTACCTGAACAAAATCCTGAACAATGGATCGTCCCTTTATTGTTTGGTGATCGACCTGTTGTCTTTACTCCTTCACCCACTCATAGTCTTGATAAACAATGGATTTACTTTAAATTTGAACCTTTGGTAAGAAAAAAACCCAAAAATCACAACATATGTCAACTAGATATTAAAAAAAAAAAAAAAAAAAAAAAAAAAAAAAAGATCTTACATATCGAAGCCTCCAGTCAAGCCACAGCCATGCATCTATTAAACGTAGCTAACCAAGTAGGTTACCAAAACTCAGGTATCACACCTTCCCGTAGACATATGCTCGCTATTCGAAGTACACTCAAGATAGATACACCCGTAGCCTATGTAGAAAACGACACGGTCCATTGTATGGTCGATCCTTCCTATCTGCTACTGCTGTTGCACATGTCTAACGAGAAATTTCAACACAACATCGAACGTATGAAGGTGTTTGAGGACAAGATGAAACTCGAATTAGAAACCAGTCAATCCAAACCCATATGGGAAACAAAGGAAGAAAGAAGCGAAAGAAAGAGAAGAGAGGGTTTGGCAAAGAAATCGATGGTAAAAGAAAAATCAGAACAAATGGATATGATTGATGTATTTGCGGGATAAATCCCTTTATTTTTATTTGTACAATAAATTAAGCCTTGATAGCACGGACACCCTTGGATTCACGCTTCTTTTGAACCTTCTTGGGTTGTTGAGTGGAGATGATAGCAGAGGCACGAGCAACGGCAGCCTATGGTTATATTAATATCACATACATGATTAATTCATTATAGAAACTTACGGCACGGAGATCGGGTCTGTATTTGTTACCACGAGCAATCAAGTTGGCAATAGACTTGGAAGTTTGACGACGAGTCTTTGCAATAACAACAGTGTTGGCAGACTTGGCAGGAGACTGTTCCTTGTTGGCCTTACGCAAAGTAACGCGAACACCACGAGCAGCAGGGATAAGAGCAGCAGTCTAATAATCATTAGTTTCTCTATCGAGAATTTTTTTTTTTTTTTTTTTTTTGTCTGAAAATTTTACCTTGTGGTTGGCGATACCAGAGTACTTGAAAGAGTTGATGTTCAACAAGTTGGAGGGTTCAGAAGAGAATTGAACATTTTGACGCTTAACAAGGAAAGAGTTGTTGTTCTTGATGATACCCCAGACTAATTCGGAACTCATTTCTGGGACATGTCAGTAAGCTTCTTTTTGTATAAGCCACCGTGTAAGACCCTCTTGCTTACCAGTAGATTTTTTTTTAAAAGAGAGAGAGAATCCTTTCCCTGGACAAGCTTCTCCTCTTTTTTTCGTCAGGAGAAATTATGAAGATCTGATTGGCTTATGTTTTATGTGGCTTATTTTTTATTGTAAATATCATTGAAAGCTGAATTGATGGACGCCTTAATTTCCTTGTAACTCATAATAATGGACGTTTGATCATCCCTAGAAGTCAATAGTATTTTCTCATCCACACCAGCATCCAACTATTAAGCTATTAAAAAAATATCAATTCAAAACAGATTGTGTATACCTTATTTAAGCAAGAGATAACATGTCCCATATCTACCACAGGTACACCCACCTCATTGACTTGATGAAAAAGAAATTCTCTAAATAATTTAATCATGTATTTATCTCCTGTTTCTGACCAGCTTGGGTCTTCGCTAAACCTAAAAATTTTCAGTTGGCTTGGTTTTCTTTATTATCACTTACTCTGGCCGTTCATTGATAAATCCTAATTTCGAAAGTAATCTCACAAGCCTACTGTTTTCTAACTCTAAACTAAGATTGGATTCTAGTGTATCCGCATAACTACCAGAAATTGGTTAAATTTTCTTGATTTATAAACAACTTACTATTGGGTGCTGTCGACTTCATGTAATATGTGGGAACTCATCATGCGTATCACTTTATCAATCGATTTCGAAGCACAAGGTTTACTAAGTAAATAAAATACGACATTCTTGAGCTCAATTGAATAAAACTGTGTGATATATTCAAAAGATTGAGGCAAACTCATGAATGACTGAAGTGAATTACAGGCCAAGGAGATGACCAGTTTTCCAAAATTCAAAAAATCCTCTTGCTGATAGAACGCTGTCTTTTGTTGTGTTGTGTCATACTGTAATACATCCAATATACCACAACCACTCATTCTAAGTCTATTATCATATTAATTCTCATGCAATTTCACTGTATTCTCTCCCTTTCTCTCTCTCTCTCTTTTTTTTACCTATTTTTGCTCGTCATTAATATTTTAGTAGGATCGATCGTTCTAGCTGAAAGTCCCGCTGCATGAATCGTTTTTAATGCCGAAGCTATTTGGGTCATAAAACTCCACAAGGTTGTCTCAGGCACCGGAAGTGCATTTCCTCCGGCCACTTGTAGTCTAGCATGAAGCAAGGCTTGTGCTTGTGGTGTAAAATAAGCTTCATACAAGGTGATTGAACTTGGGTGATAGTCATAAATAAAAATGAGGGCTATATCAAATACATGAGTATCTCTCTTCTCATTTTAACATTCTTAATCTTACATGAATCACCAAATGCTCTGGTTGTAAATGATTCCTTGATAGATACAATGTTGGCATGCTTTATCTTTTTCCACTTATTGACCATGGTCATTGTATGTTCATTCACCAATCGAAATCCTAATCAGAATTCAATTTCCCACTTGCTGTTATTATCTTTTTTTTTATTTAATTTTATTTTTTATTTTTTATTTTTACCTTCTATCCGAATCATTATACAATAATTTCCATTGTTTTTACTGATAACTTTATAAATCCACGAAGGATGTCCAAAAAATTGACCTGGTTTATCTTCTAAAGGACAAAGGGAATGATAGACATGGACCTCCTCAGGTAATCCCGTCTCTATTTCCGCATCAATCTCCTCATTCTGTTCCATGTGTTTACCTGATTTTGTTTGAATGGAAATATCATGTCGTTTTAATAACTGATCATTCAAATTATCAGGAATTAAAAAGGATTGTGCTAGTTTTTGATGGGGCAAGAGATTGGCTACATGTGGTAACACAGGTGGTCCTCGATGATACTGTGTCTATATTACACATCTTTAATCACCTTTTCCAAAAAAAATATTATGATTTACCGGTGAATAAGAAGATGTATAAAAGTAAGGATCCATGTTTCCATTGGATACCATAGGCGGATTATATCCTTGTGTAAAATCAGGTACATGTGGGTTTAAATTAAATGATTGAAATGGATTTCCACTGCTAGGAGGTGCAGAATATCTAAACGTTGGATCTCTTGATCTATGGATTTTTTCTTTTTTTTTTAAAAAAAATGACATAACGATAAAATGTAATTTACGTGGTTGCTTTTTCTATCATCCCAATAAGTTGAGTTTTATATCTTTTTTTTTTTTTTGAAAAATAAATTACCTTGCATACTTGGCACAAAAACAGGTGCATGTATGTTATCTGCTAACGGTGTATGTCGACTTGTAAATATATATCAATTAGTTTTATTATTTGTGTATTTCTCTCTCTCTCTATCTATCTCTCTTTTTTACTTCTCATGTGTTTGAGGTAAAACAATGGATTTACTCTATAAAAAGAAATGTTAATCATCCCTTCAGACATTTGAAGCACTTTGTTTCTTACTGTGTCATGGTTAAATTCACATCCCTTATTTTCGAATTTACAATAACCGTGTATAATAATATTTCTGCATAAACGTTTCGCACTATGAGCTGTAACGTGGTTTAGTCTTTTTTTTTTTTTTTTTTTTTTTTTGGAAAAGTGGTGAGACACTATATAAAACCTTTATTGGGTTTATCTTGAATCGGTTCTTCTGAAGTGGGTGCAATTATTGGAATGATAGAACTTTGAGTTGATGTAAACTGATACTGACTCATCGTACAGAAAGGAAAAAAAAGCAAAAGAAGAAAATGAGAATTAAAATGCAAAAATACAACCAATAAAGTCTCAAGTAAGCAGTCAACTTGGATTTTGTTTAACTTTATAAAATTTTAAAAAAAAAAAAAGACATGGTTCATATAATGCTCTTTTGATTCAAAGTAAAAGAGAAAAGGAGAAGGTGATGAAGATAAGGAAGATATTAAATATGCACTATTTCTCTAGTATTTAGGTTCATAAACTACTTGGCTTTATTCATTCCTCTTATCCCGGAACAAAACAAGTCACGGAGCACCCGGATAGCTAAAAGTCAAAGGCCTCTTTGAAGCTTTTAATCCTCCTCTATTAAAAAAGGTAAAATGAGCAACCAATCTTCCATCCATCCACCTAATCATCGATCACTCTTAGTTTTTTACTATGCAAATCTTTGTAAAGACTTTGACTGGAAAGACCATCACTTTGGAGGTCGAGAGGTAAGAGACAAATTTAATATGGGATATTTATATTGTGTATTAGTTCCGACACCATTGACAATGTCAAGACAAAGATTCAAGACAAGGAAGGTAATATACATACATACATACATACATATATATATATATATGCATGAGAGAATGAGAGAATTGGAAAACTAATAGAACTTAGGTATCCCTCCTGACCAACAACGTCTTATCTTTGCTGGTAAGCAATTGGAAGATGGCCGTACCTTGAGCGACTACAACATCCAAAAGGAATCCACTCTTCACTTGGTGCTCCGTCTTCGTGGTGGTATCATCGAACCCTCTCTTAAGGCCTTGGCTTCCAAGTACAACTGTGAAAAGATGATCTGCCGTAAGTGTTATGCTCGTCTTCCTCCTCGTGCCACCAACTGTCGTAAGAGAAAGTGTGGACACACCAACCAACTCCGTCCCAAGAAGAAGCTCAAATAAACTAACCGCCGGTTGGTCTGTAATTATTTTGATTACAATAAAAAGAATACAAATGTGTTTTCCTTCATCTTATTTTCTTAGCCATTATCTTCAGGTTATTTCAGAAAAGAGGAGGCTATAGAAATTTGTTACGAAACAGTTAAAATTTGCTCCTCACCATAAAACTGACGTTGTACGTTTTTCTTTAAATGCGGTTGACATTTCTTACCTTTGTCAAAGGGAGCATAGCTACAATTTTTTATATGATCTGATTAATGTACTAGATTTGTTTTGTGACAATAAATTGATGTGAAGACAATGAAATATATGAAAAAAAAAAAAAAAAAAACTATCGCGTTTCTTCTTTCTGTACATTTATTATTTATGTGATATTGTCTGTACAAGTTTGCAACCATTTTTTGTGTTGATAATTCGCGGTTTTAGATTAGTATGGATGGCACAGTAAGGTTTTGTGGTATGTAGATGATTATGTGGGATAGGTAGAGGAAATCTTTGGAGCTATCCAGTTAACATCACTTTTGTGTGTTACATATTTCCAGTCGAGTTTAAGGAGAAAGAACGCCACACACATGAGTTCTACCATATAAAAACCTTATCCTATCAGAACAGAAAAGAAGAAACAGATACAATGAGTAGCATTAGTCCTTGAGAACATGTGTTTACCAAATGACATTCATCAAATATTTGAACAGCAATGCTTGGAAAAAAATCATAAATTTGCATGTTGTGCTATATCGTTTTCCTTTTTGCCATTTAACCTATATTTTAAGAGTTACAACACAAACCCAAACATCTTTGCGTCACTTCTACTTTGTTTCGAAACTATAAAAAAAAGGCTAAGAATGTCTTGGGCGTCATGTACAAGTAATTCCTTTATCTGATTTGTTACACGATACCATAAATTTCCTTCTACAGGTGTTGTCATTCTTTTTGGAATCTCTTTGAGACTTCTGTCACTTCCAAGTTCTTTTTTGGATTTTTATGGTCCTAACACGTGATCATGTTATGATGTCAGTGTGCGGCTAAACGCTTGGCACCAAATTCTATTTTTGGAACAATAGAATGACGTTTATTTTATTTTTTCAAAAAAAAAGTATAAAAAGGATGGAACAAAAAAAAAAAAAGAAAAGATTAAAAAATAATAACAAATATGGCCCTTACTTGTTCTGATATCTTCAAAATCTTCTTTGGTATGTAAATTCTTAAGATATTATCCATCTTATCTAACAATCCATTGTAGCTGTTGTCCTTCCTCCTCTTGGTGTCTTTTTTGAAAGAGGTTGTGTGTGTGATTTGTTAATCAACATTGGTTTAACATGTTTGGGATATATCCCTGGTATCAGTAAGTTTTTATACATCATCCTTGCGAAACCATTCTTACATCTTTATAGTCCATGCTCTTTATATCATTCTAAAGTACTAAGACAAACAAAAATACCATCCCATTGTACAGCTACTCTTTACATATAATTATCATTTGATATACTTTATTAAATCATCCGATTTTAACTATAAAAAACATGCCTTTTTTTCATTGTTTTTCGTTGGTGCTTAGGATCGTTATGATCAATATGCAAGACAATGGCTTTTTTTTTTTTTCAATACCTTCCATATTGACATCACAGTGAAGAAATTTTACAAGTTTAAGCCTTGGAAAACGGGTTTTATTGAGATTGAAATTTAATTCTTTTGGAGAAATAAGCTTTTTTTTTTTTTTTTTTTTGTAAATCTAGAAAATGACCAATTGAAATGAATTAGCAATTCATCATTAGAATTTAGTGCAATGTTCACATGTCTATAAACATTGGTACAACTTGACAATTACATTTGCAGTTTTGAACCGACCTTAATGAATAAGCTTTTTTTTTTTTTTAAGTTTATAAACGACCAAATTCTCAAGTTAAAAAAGAGGAATTTTACTATAATCCACATTGAAAGGCACCGCATCATAAATCAACCGCCAGTGAGCACGCCAAAGAGCAAGAAGTGAAGAACTAAATATAATTTCAGGATCGAGATTGAGACCTGGCTTAAGCTGAGGGAAGGAAAAATATAATAGAGCTTGAGTTAGACGATAAGTGTCAAAAGAATTTTGAAAGTAATGGGACCATATGGAGGACCAAAAAGGTGTTTTGCGAGGACAGAGAATGATAAGATGTTCAGAAGTTTCAGGTTGACCACAAAGAAGACAAGCACCATCAGGGACAGAGCTTAAATCAATACGATGCAGAAAAGCTCGACAAGGAATTTTTTGATGAAGAACACGATACCAGACGTTGCGTGCCGAGTGCACCATTGAGAAAGACCAAAATGAAGACCAAGAAATTATGGTTGACATTGTTTTGAGTAAAGGAGCCAAATATAAATGACGATAATAACGAGAATCGAACGGACGGCGAGTCACAGGCGAAAGGTTATGTACCTGCATACCAGACGGAGGAAGACCAAACAGAGCATAAACAAAAGGAGTAACATCAACAAAGGAGCAAGAGGCAGGAACAAAGGCAGGAATAGCCATAGAAGCACTAGAAGCAGTGAGAAAAGTATGAAGGAAAAAAGGGGCCAACGAGAGATGCAAACCAGAGACCAAATTGAGAAATTTCTTGCTTAGATTGGGGAAACAAACCATTTCAGAACGAAGGCGAGCACGAAGAATTGCGCCGTCGTCTATAATAAAAGCATCATGGCCCCTTAATTTTCGAAAGGATTTCGGAACCATTGTAGACGAAGGTGTTAAGGTTAAGGCCATGACAGGCAGAGAGAGAGAGAGAGAGAGAACAGTAACTTGATTAATGACAACGTGGGACCAATTTTGAGGTAGCTTATCTACAGCTGAAAACAGGAGTGACAGGGATAGATGAGACTGACTCAAGAGAAGGCCACGTAGTTCTGGAAAGAGAAAAGGCAAATGGTAATCCCAGGACAAAGTATTGACCGAGGGGGGGCATGAATGGGTTAGAACAAAGTGAGCCAGGTGAGGGGGCACGACTGAGCGACGGAGAACACGGAGTGGACTGGATGGACTATGGGTTGGTTGGAGAAGAGGAATCAGCCATCGGATCTGTAAAGCGCGCTGTTGTACCGACGGATCTAATACACCTAAACCACCAAATGTACGTGGGAGGTGCATCGTATCAAAACTAAGGCGAGGAAATATACCGGATGTAACAAACTTGGAGACACACGAACGAACTTGCTCTAGAAACGAGAAAGGAACTGATGTGACCTGAAGAACGTACCATAGCGTGGATAAAATCAACGTGTTAACAACAGTGGCGCGACCACGGACAGACAACGAACGTTGAGTGGATGTTACAAGCGGCAGTCACCTTGGAAAGAAGTCGATCCAGAAAAGAGTCTCTTTGAACGATTGAACTATAGAGAGGAAACCAAAGGGGAAGCAAATGGAAGCGATATTCCTTTGAAAAGTTGGTCTTGTAATATATATTCGTAGGAAAGGTTCGAAATCTAGATTAAAAAGAACTAGAGACAGGGGATCACCTTGTCGGAGTCCACGTTGTTGCAAGATGGGAGGCGAGAAGAATCCGTTGATGCTTATTTGAAGGTGGGTTCCGAAGAACAAATTGTAAATAGAATTGACAACAGCAGGAGGAATTCCAATGCGGACCAGAACTTGACGGAGACACTCGGGGTGAATTCGGTCGTACGCTTTTTCTTAGTCAAGAAAAATACCAACTGCAGATGAGTCGATACGAGAACAATGATCCATAATTAGTTTCATGAGAAGACCGTTATCAGCAATGAAACGGTCATGCATAAAACCAGTCTGGAAAGGGGTTATTAGGTCAGAAACTGCTGTCAGTATTCTAGCATTGAGGAGATGAGTAAAAACCTTGGCATCGGTGTTGATCAACGGAATGGGACGCCAATTCCGGAGGTCAGAATGGTTGCCTTTCTTAGGCAGAAGAGACACGCGAGTGTCAGACCAGGATGGGGGAAGAATACCATCTGTGAGGGCACCGTTGAGTACTTGCAGAAATACTGATTGACAAGCCGGAATATCCAAAAGGACAGACAAGATCATATATGGTAAACCATCCGATCCAGGAAGACTCTTTTGAAGACAACGACGAACAGCTTCATCGATATCAGTCAATGTAAACGGAAGGGCCAGGTTGGATTTGGAGACAGTAGAAATGCAAAATTCTGGTGAAAGCGACGAAAACAGTTGGCCCAATGCTTCAGGTTCGATTGGATCTGGAGTGTAAAGTGATGTATAAAATAAAGATGTAGCTTGAAGCATACCATCTTTAGAATGACAAATTACGGCTGTTACTGGGTGGCGGAGGCATGGTATATTCTTACGACGTGCTTTTTGTTGGATAGTACATTTGAGATAACCTGCAGAGGTTTCACCCTTTTCGCGCCAACGAGAGCTAGCCCTTAGAGCTAGAGTATCAGCCCTGTATTGTTGTAGCGACGAAAGTTGGTGTTTTATGACGCGTAGTTGTGGTAATATATCTAAAGGAGAAAAGTGGTCGGATAACAGTTTCATTCCATTCCCAATTTGTGCATTTACTGAAAATTTTCGTGCAAAAAAAGAGCAAAATTTGAATAAAATTCAATCATTTCATTAAATTAGATTGGTTTAAAAAAAAAGGGGATAATTTTTGAAAAAGGGTCAGTGCTTCAAAAATGGAGCAGCAAAGAAACAGGACAAGGATGTTTATAAGGAAACTTTTTTGTGTGATAAACTTTTATTGGTAGACTTTGTGAGGTAATTCTTTTTTTATTTTTATTTTTATTTTTATTTTTTTTTTTTTGCAAAAAGAAAGTTGTACTTAGTTTTTCTCAACTGGTCCAATTCCACGCTTAGCTTCTTCTTTTCTTTTAACTTAATTTTTTTCCAACTGGTTTTTTTTTTCTCATTTGGTCCAAATATACTTCATCATTCTGTTACTAAATGAACCCCATTTGTTTGGAACAAGCTTATTGTAATTTCTATTGCGAAGAGTATAATAATATGAATGTAAGGAAGTGTACTGATAGGATAAAGGTGATGGAAGATATTCAGCTTTGTTATTGTGAAAATCCATATGAGCCAAAGCTTATTTGTAACGCCCGTGTATTTGGAGATCCAAAGTTATAAAGCTTTACAAGTCGAGAGAAGAAGAGGAAGAAGACGATATGAATAATAATATCAAATTTGGTGAGCCAGATAGTAATTCGGTAGCTAAAATTCTTGCTAACAACAGAATAGAAAACGAAACACAAATTGTGGGCTTCATTAGCTATGTATATCGTCTAAATTTGAAACATTATACAGATTCTCTTATCGTTTCTGATAAAAATCAGTTGCTGAGGAACCAAAACATCGACTTCTTAAATCAGGACCCTGAGCGAAAAAGTATTAAAGAGTTAAGAGTTAAGAATCTGAAAGAGTAAAGCTAAAAGTCAGAACTTTGAATGTATTAGACAATTAGTTTTATGGCAAACTTGAAAACGGTATTATAGGACAAGATAACTTGTTGATTCCAGTTTTATATATGAGGTTGCAGATAACATTGTCAGTACAGTCCCCAGAAATCATACATACATTAAGCAACTCAAAGATAATGGTTACCAAGTCATTGGATATTATAAGTTGAAGAAAGCAAGTGAAAATCGGGCTTTACTATTACAAAGAGTGATAAACATACAGTATCAAAGATCACTTGTTCAGAAAGTCTTCGTCTCTCCCAGTAGCAGTACTAAGCAAACTTTAAGCAAACGAGATTTATTTGGTAAAGACATTCAATGTATTCGAAAGGACTTGAATAAAAATATTACAAAAAAAAGAGAAAAAAATAGCGAGCATTTCGGTATAAACTAAGGGAATTACTATGCGCGCTCCGAAATAACGCTCCAAAGATCCCATTAAGCCGTCGTTTTAAATACTCCGTTTTCTTTAAGGCCCCGTTTGCGCGTAAAGCAGTGCAAATACAAGAGGCATACAAGCGCTTTACTCATTTTCAGAGCGTTACACAACTTCTCCAGGCAGAGGTGCCATTCTATGCCAGAAATTCAACACAATCTTCTAATACATAAATTATTTTATCTCCCAAAGTCACACTGTAATCAGTATTGTTATTGTTTAAGAAAACCTACCGTTCTACCAAAATCCTACTGTTTTTTTAATTAAGCATGCTCTATTTTGTAATTTTAGATAAATAGTGTCCTACAAACAGTATTTATGAAGTCATACGCCTCACCATTTGTTCGCTAACTATGATTATCTCTTCAATGGACCAAAAAATCTAGAATATTTATAAAAAGAAATTCATTTACAAAGGATAAACCAACAAGGATGTATAAACAACACATGGTTTCTTGAATTTTTTTACGATTGTAATAGTCTTTTGCAAAGCTGAAGTGCAAAAACTCAAGCAATGCGGTTAAGCACAACATGTTGTCCTCCTTTCTTTCTTTTCTGAAGTAACCGGCCAGTATTTCTTCATACTTCTCAGAGGGTTCTCCCATATGAAAATCCACATTCAAGTCAGCCATGGTCTCTTGACCACAAGCGACAATTTGTTTCTCGTTCTAAGCTTTTTTGTCAAATATTTTTATTAGATACAAAATTTTTATGTCTCTTTTTTTTTTACGTTGTAATAAGATATGTATCATTCGTACTATAAATTAAGTATTTTATTTGTCTTATTTCAACATATATAAATTATTATCATTTATACTTTTCTTTTTTTTTATTATATATGGCTTAAAAATACGTAGCAAAAGATGTATTGGTTGCTAATGTTGACTTTGGGAGATAAAATAATTTATGTATTAGAAGATTGTGTTGAATTTCTGGCATAGAATGGCACCTCTGCCTGGAGAAGTTGTGTAACGCTCTGAAAATGAGTAAAGCGCTTGTATGCCTCTTGTATTTGCACTGCTTTACGCGCAAACGGGGCCTTAAAGAAAACGGAGTATTTAAAACGACGGCTTAATGGGATCTTTGGAGCGTTATTTCGGAGCGCGCATAGTAATTCCCAAAATTTTATATAGCTGTTGACGGTTCAAGAGGTCTTTTTGTAAAGAATTTTTAATTGATGTGGATGATAACAAGTGGTAGCTTTTCGCCCAATAGTTTGAGTTCGTTTTGTACATAAAACCAGTTTCATCAAACGTTTCAAAAGTATGAAGAACACCTTGAGATATTTGGTTTAATAAAATACTAATACCATTGGATATATTTTATAGCGTTGAAACAACTTGCTATAACAAATTACTAATCTAGACATAAACATTTTATCGACAGTATGCTGTACTTCTAAAAACATTGGAGGAAGGGCGCTTGTGGATACTAATGGAGTATAGATAATATCACTTTTGCTCCCGTCATTATGTTCATTAGACAAAATGGCGCATGTTCCATGTCCTGAATTTGTTTAGGATTGGCTAATAAGATTGATAATTGATTGGTCCGCTAAAATAAGAAATGTATAATTTTTGGACATTATCAATGATCGTAAATTCGGTAAGAGTAATAAACCAAGGATGGGTGGGCGGGAAGCCCGAGACTCCTCTTGTCTAGTATAATGATTTAAATTCTTCAAAATCCAATTTATTCTGAATAAACAAATATTTATTCTCCGTCATCGCTAGTACATGCCTACGTCACACTGTGAGTTCATTTAGTCAATAAAAATATCGCGCGACAGCGAATCACTAGAAAATTGCTTTTTAAGATGAAGCACAATGGTATACCATTTAGGCGAATATTCTTTTGTATTGTCCTTGGCCATTATGAGAGGTTCAGTACAAACATCACTAAGTTCACTTTATGGTGGTAGGCTTATCGGGCCTACAGGTATTCGGAAGTCTATGTGGCATACTATACTGGAGATTTCTATCGCATCAGTGCTGTAAAAAATAATGGTTTTTACACGGAACTTGCATGTCTTGGACTCCACGAATCTAGTAGTGGACTGATGTAGGAAAACTCCATAGCATTATAGGAGGCTAATAGAAAAGATAAGTACAGCATTACATGGCAATACAAAACAAAGCAAAAAACAAACCTTTTTTTTTTTTTTTTTTTTTTATTAGTATTATTATTATATAGGAAAACAAAGAGACATAAATACCAAGCTCGAAAGTTTCCCTTGAGCATCAAGATATTCATAAAACTGAGAGTTAGTCTACAGAGCAAATGGAGAAACTTTTATTATCATCTACCGAATAGAAAGAGCCATACTCATTATTATTGAACAATAAAAAATAGTGCTACCCAAAGATAAAGGAGAGAAAGAAATGAATTCAGTACAACTTATTCATTTCCTTATCTATTACTATAACTGATATATTGGCTCCATTTAGTGAGAGTTCTGTTCTCGTAGCTAAATTTTACTATCTCAAAATGTCTGTACACAATAAATTGGTTTCCAGGACAATCAAAAATCATAAATAATAAACAAGATATTAGCAAGACATTTTTCACAATCTGTATATTTAGAAATGTTGGAAGGCTGATAACCCACAGTCAAGTTTACCTTGATCTATCACATTATTTGTTTAATTTTTTTTTTTTTTAAGGGAAACAAAGTTCCTGTTTTATTTAAAGTCCTTTAGATGTCATAACGAGTGATAAAAAAGACTGGGTATGGACGAAGCGGGAAATTAAGATGAATCTGAGGAATCTAAGTAATTGGTTTGACTGTAAAGCTTATGAATTATGGAGTGAATTTTGCTAATAGTGGCTGAAGGAGAGAATGGGGTGGCGTTGAAGATGAAGTACCAGTGCGATTGCCAAATACCTTGAAGGGTACAGGCAAATATTTGTTCAAACGAGAGTGAGGCATAAGGGAGTGATAGATCGCGAAAGGTGGAAGAATTAGTAAAGTTGCTGACGGTGCGTAGGATGTGAATTATATCGTTGGGGACATGTTTTATGGAATTGTTGATGTAAAAGGATAAGATATCTAGCCAAACTGAGTGTTTTGCTGGGCATAGAAATAACATATGTTCGAGAGATTCTTCGGTGATTTGTTGATTGTTGAGACAAATAGTGCAGTTGGGTGACGGATGTTGACGTGGAATGATTTTGTGTAGGGTTTGTTTGCAGGAGATTTTTTTATGAAGGAGACGAAACCATATTGTGCGAGAAGGAAGCGGAATTTTAAGAGACCAAAAGGATAACCATTGGGTTGGTGAAAGAGATGTCGGGATGTTGACAGTAGGTAGAGGTAGTAGTGATTTATAATGATTAGTTGAAGACAAGTTGCAGTTGGGGCGTATTATAGGTTGAATGATTTGTGAAACTAGCGCAGATAGGTCGATGCGTTGCTGAAGGGTGAGGTTAGGTGGAGGTTGGTGGCGAGGAGCTGGCTGACAATTGTAGTTGAAAAATGAATGTAGTAGAAGTTGGTTGGATTGAATTAAGAAGACGGCCGCTTTGGCGAGAGTTGGGTGTTTGACATTGTTGAAAGGAGCGGAACGGAGTCGAAGTTGAAGTGTTGTGTAATCGAAGGTGAAGACATCGGAGCATACGAGTTTGCGAAAACCAGGGTGAAGGAACAGTGCTTTTTCGACAGATAGTCCCGGAGAGAGAACACCAGAAGGAGGGGCCATGACAGCGGGTTTTATAGCAGTGATGAAAGGTAAAGAAAGGTAAGTAAAGGGATCTATGTGACAATCCTCTAATCCTTTAGGAAGTGAGTCGACTGTGTGTATAAAAGTATTGAGAATATTTAAAGGGAGCGATTGGTTGGAAAATCTAAAGAAGAAAAATTGAATCTGGCGACAGATAGGAAAAAGAAGGTAGTAGCGGTAAGAAGGAAACACATTGGAGTGAAAGAACCATTGAAGCGTATACCGGAGGAAGGAAAGACAATTGGAAGAGTTGTTCAGAGTATCAGATTGTAACACTGGAGAGATCCATCGCCATTGGAGAGCATGTTGTTGGGTGACAGGATTAAGAATACCAAGTCCACCTTTACTACGAGGGAGCTGTAAAGTGGCTATAGAAATTCTAGGAAAAATGTTACGATTAATGAAAGAAGAACCTATGCTAATAATCTGTTGTAATTGAACTTTGGTGAACGGAAAAAGACGTAGTATATTCCAGAGCTTGGAATAAATGAGTGTATTGAGAACTGTAGCGCGACCACGAATAGAAAGCTGATGTTGACTGTGCATATTGCAGGCCTGAGTAATATTTGTGGTAATGTGTTGAAAGGCGATGGAGCGCTGTGTTATGCTGGAAAAGATTGGATAACCGAGATATGTGATGGGCGAAGGTGAACGATGGTCGTGCCAAGCCGTGATGTTGTGCTGCGGAAGAAAAGACTGCCAATATGGAATAGGGGCACCAGAAAGGGATGTAGCTTCTGTTTTATGATAGTTGAGGTGAGCGTTGGAAGCTGAGCTGTATATATTGATGGCGTTTTGTAGACGGTAAAAATCGTTATGGTTGCTGAGAAAGACAAGCGTGTCATCGGCATATGCGAGGATTTTAGCAGCTAAAGGATTAGTATGTGTAGAAGAAAATGAAGGCGGAGGTTCGTCGAGATCTTGGTCTTGAAACGGAAGAAGAGCCGTAAACTGGCGGGTGAGATCCTCTATAGAAGTAGGAGACAGCGGTGAAACGTATAATTGTTCGAAAGCAGAGGCGAAGTCATCTAGAGGATCTGTTGGTGGAACGTGTTCTGGTGCTTCTTCTTGGAATTGAAAACCTTTGAAATCGGGATCTTGGGCTATGAGGCGAAGGAAAGGATCAAAGGCAATATTGAACAGGAGGGGGCTGAGAGGATCACCTTGGCGTAAACCACGAAGTTGTGAAACGGGTGTGTTCGTGATGTGCCCGTTGACGTTGATAGCTATGTTAGTAGAAAAGAACAAGGAATGGATGCAGTTAATGATTTGTGTGGGTATGCCAAATTTTTGCATAATGGAGGAAAGATAATCGGGGTGTACTCGGTCATAGGCTTTTTCTTGATCCAAGAGAAGGGCGATAGAGGAAGAATGTTGATGAGCTGCTATAATTTTAGTGAGATGTAATGTGAGACCATGATTGGCTATAAAACGATTAGGCATGAAGCCTAATTGATGAGGGCTGATACACGATGAGAGCTGATCCATCAGTCTGTTTTTTAGAAGTCGGGTAAAGACTTTAGCGTCGGTGTTAATGAGTGAAATAGGTCGCCAGTTCCTAAGATCTGATAAATCACCCTTCTTGGGAAGGAGGCACATGCATGTGTGTAGCCAGCTGTCTGGGAAGATTCGATTAGTGAGAGCATCGTTAAAGATGGAGAGTGCAAGTCTGGCGGTAGGTGGGTGTTGTAGTAAGAGGTGTAATATTTCATACGGTATACCGTCCTTACCCGGACTACTTTTCTTCGGTGAACGATTAGACTGCGATTCAATATCAGTAAATGTGAATGGTTTAATGAGTGTATGTTGCTTCTCGAGAGGAATCTGATGTTCACTCGAAATGGTTGCGGCAAGTGTGGATACTGCGATGCTATTAATGGGTGAAGGAGTATAGAGGTTATTGTAGAACTCGATTGTGGCTGATTGTAGCTCGCTGTTGGAGGTGCATAGTTGATTGGTAGTTGGGTGTCGTAAAGAAGGAATATTGCGTCGTACGGAACGTTGTTCAATTATCCTCTTGAGATAACCAGCCGATTTCTCTCCGTTTTCCTGCCATTGTGTACCTGCACGTAAGGCGTGTGTCTCTGTTACTTCTTGTTCAATGATACCAATCTGTTTCTCAATAGTAGCTAATCGTAGGGGCAATATTTGAGACAACTTGAACTGCCGTAGAAGCTTATTCCGTTTACTTTGCAACCGTGTCAACATCCGTTTATGAGCACCATGTTTGCGTCTTCCAATCTTTTGAGCAATGTCACGCACCAAGGATTTAATTGCATCCCATTGTTGCTGAGGGGAGTCGTTGGAAGGGTAAATTTCTAGATGGGAGTGGAACTGATCAAGTGCTTTGGTGAGTGCTTTTTGAAAGTAGGCGTTGACAGCTAAACGAGATTGTGCCATTGTAGCTGTGGAGAAAGAGCTATGTTAGAATTAGAATTAGTGGTAGTAGCTGCGTATTGTATAATATGACAGTTAAAATCGCCCAAGATAATCATAGGTGGAAACTCGGTGAAAAATTGATCGGGGATATGTTCCTCGTTGATAGGGTTCGGAGCGGAAGGCATAAGAAGGGGAAGTTGAAGGATGGCTTTGTAAAAGGATCGGCGCTGTCTTTCATCGGCTGGTGCATAAATGTTGATTAGAAGGAAAGGAGGGAAAATGTTGTTAACATGTGTCACTTGACAGGCAATGAGACGTTGATCAAGAGTGATAAGGTGAGGGATCAAATTAATGGCTGGATTGAGAGATACAATGCCGCAATGTTTTGTCCATATTGTGTTTTCGATACAGAACTTGATGTTGAGGGTGTGCTGTTGTTCGAAGGTAGCTGCGTGTGTCTCTTGAAGGCATAAAATATCATAATTTAGTTGGCGTAGGTAGCGTATGAAATCGGAGCTAGTTTGTGTATTATTAGATTTGACAAGGCTTCGACAGTTTAGAGAGGTTATTTTAAAATGATGATTAGTAGAGAAAGGTATGTTATCGTTAATATTAGTAGGCATGTTTCTATAAAAGATGAGTTGTAGGTACTCTCTAGGCCGAGTGGGCTGAGTTATCGCCGTCAGCTGGGCCTTGGAGGTTCGTGATTAAGAGTGTTCTGAGTGTATTTGAAGTGTCATCGTCTGTGTCCATGTCATTTGAATCTCTGGTAATAAGGCTAGAATCGCGCTGGTCGGAGTTGATGATGTCTCTCTGGTCACTGTCTCTGGGTGGTCGAATGGAGTGGGCAATAAAGACATATTAGGACTCGGTGATCCATTGTTTCTTACGGAAGTCGCGGGCTACTGCAAATTTTCGGCTGTCATGTTAAATCCGAAGAGCAATGTTTGTGAGTCTTTGATAGAAAATGGTCTCAGCTGCGGATTGGCGTTCCTCGGTGGACTTATCTTTGTATAGAGGGTCGCGCAAGTGTTGCTCGGAGTATGGGATAAAATCGGAAAGACAGGCGATCTGTTGCATTTCTAGGATCTGGGTGGCTTCTTGATAATAATCACTATGTATCAGAAGGGCTACCACGTTGTTAGTGGGGTAGTGAATATCCAAGATTCTAGAGCTTTGAAGTTTGAGACGGCGAAGTCTCATACGCATAGCAGACATGGGTTCTTTACCACGAAGGTGCAAATAAATGAAAGCGAAGCCTTGGGTCTCTGAAATAGGGAGAAAGTTTCTGGCTGCAGCCTCGCGAGCTGCTGGGGAAATTGTATGCTGCCGACTGTTCCTGGGAAGGTGTTGTTGCTGACGTGAGGGTTGTGGGATGGAGACTGCCTTGGCAGCTACTGCTGCGTAACGCGAAGCTTCAGTACCAGCTTCAGGTGTAGGTTGGACAGACGGGGCAGAAGGGGCAGAAGAGGCAGGTGGAACGGAAGATACAGCCGTGGCTAAGGCACTTTTCAATTGTTGTATGAGTTCTTGAGCTTGGGCAAGGTCCCTACGAAGTTGTTTATTCTCATTCAGGAGAGCCTCGAACTCCTTGAATCGTGCATCATGCTGCTGTAAGATATTATAAATATCCTTAATGCAACCTTGCATTTCGTGGCTTGTGCTCTCAGAAGACTGGTTGGGCAATAAGGTGTTGGAAGTAGTACGAGTTTCTAAAATTGTTTGTAAATTTGGTTTGACGGCAGCAACCGTCTTGGAATTGTTCATGTTAACTTTGGCAACTTTGCTAACAGTTCTCTTAGGTGGGTTCATCTCGAAGGAAGGGGTAGCGCTGGAACGGGTACTGCGGTTACGCTTGGTCGAAAGTGAAGGATGAAATGTGTTGTCTGGAAAGTGTGAACTAGATGGAGGGCTGTCAATGACGGAAGGTTAATTACTGTCGACTTGGGGTAATATATGTGATTTGTTCTGGCTTGTAATGGTTGTACTGTTTTGTTGAATTTGTTTATGTTTCTCCTTGATATTGATTGTACTTCGGGGTTTAAAAGGTACCCAAAAATACTTGATTATTTGTTTAATTCAGGGAGATTACCTGAATCGACAGAAAGACAGTCATATTAATTTAAATTCCTGAGGGAGTAAATAAATAAATCATAAAACGAATAAAATAGTCTTTTTTTTTTTTTTAAAAAAAAACCACTCATCTTGATACCATGAACGTTAACAAAACTATTAAAAAGCTTGATAAGTTAGCTGAAATAGAATCAGAAAATATTTTAAATGCAAGATTATACCGCGCTGCCAAAGTTAATGGGGTATGAGAATAAAGCCATTTGTTTTACTTGACTTTTTAACTTTTTATTTGCCATGTATATGTAGGTCTTAAAAAGAAGATCCGAAGGAAGTAAATGCGGGAAAATTTCCAAAAAGATCAAAGTAATATTCTTGAAAACTTATAAATTCTGTCGCTAATATGAATTCTTTTTCTTATCGCCATTTCATAGACCACTTTCACCAGAGAAACAACCTCCACCTCCATACTAAAGGATTTTTTTGAGACTTACAAGTATAAAAGACCTAGAACAGATAAGGAGGCATACTTTTTTTAGTAAGCTTGATATATTAAATAATTATGCCCCCAAACATTTTTTTCTGATGAAAATGATTAAATAATAGTTTATCACGTAATCATATACTAGACATCACTGATCATAGTACAGACTCGCAGCTGTTCCATCTTCCAGATGATATAAAAAAAGAAGTTCTATCGCAAAACCCAACAAGACTAATCAAAGATTCTACAGTTCCAGAATTAAAAGCTATATTAAATGTAAGACTCGATATTGCTAATGCCGTTAATTGGCTCAATCGGCTGCTCAAAAAATTGATATTTTTCTTATCAAATGTAGAAAATGGGTATTTCTTTGAAAGCAAAGTTAAAAGAAGTCAAGAATATGAAGATATCTAGCAAAAAACAACAAGCTCATCAAGAAGTCGCGAGATTCATGTAAATATAAACAAAATTTTATTCAGATAAATACGTAGAATACTTTTTAACACAGTTATTAACGCAGCTTGGACATGCATATTTTCAAAAAATCGAGATTTAATCCAAGTGTTTTTTCAAATTACTCAGAAGAAGACTATAAAATTAAATTCTGGAGCCATTTGTTAGAGGAGTTGTTTTCTACATCAAATGTTGAGTTGCATTGGTAAGTTGTAATTATGATAAAAATACTCGTTTATTCAACTATAATTCTTTTTTGTTTTTCTTCAATTAGGGGAGATACGGTCCCCAAAACATTTATAAACACTAAAAAAAAACCAAAGATAGATATAAGAGTGATGAAGAACCTGGACTCTATTGAAGCTGACTATGCTGTTGGTGAATTCGCAAAAGTTGCGACATTAAATAAAGAATACAAAGACAAACTTAAATCCATCCTTGTCACCAAGAAACATTTGAATAGTTTGTTAAAAAAATCCAAAAAATCTGTGCCTGTACCTTTCTTCCTTATTATGGGTTTCACTCTCTCGCTGCTTGAAATGAAATTCGAAAAAAACAAGGGCTATATAGTTCGTAGCCTCGTTTCTTGTTCATTTCCCATTACAAAAGCTTTATTAAATAATGGAGGGATAGAAAACATCATTAATGCAGTAGAATCAATCAAGGTAAACCTTTATAATGTTAATTAATTAATGAAGTTGTCAACAGTCAGCTAAATGTTTTTACATTAGAAATGCGTTTTTAATATCAGAGAAAGCATTGAAGATTTTCAAAGAGAAAGCGTCCTAAGCAAAATGAGCAGTATATTAGAGGACGGTTCAAATAGTGCAGTCAAACCAAGCTATGGCACTTCACCTGTTCTTTGGCCCAGTAAAGAATATGGCGTGTTTTTAGATGAAGAAATCAATGAAGAAAACGGGAGCTACGATGATGATGATGGTGATGATGATGATGGTGATGATGATGATGATGATGATGGTGATGATGATGATGATGATGATGATGATGATGATGATGATGATGATGATAATAATGATAATGATGATTAAATGTTTTTTTTTTTTAATGATCTATCAATACTTCTGAACTTATATTATGAGATTGGATAGAAACTGAGAGTTATTTATAGTTCATGTAGCAAGAACTTGATTCTGAACCTGGGACTGCTTTAAAAATATTTCAAAGCAATTACTTCCAGCAGAACTAGAGAAGAGGTGATCTTTACATGTTAGAACGCTTATATAGTTACTTGAATAACTATTGTAAATAATCAACTGATGGAGATACTGTATGGTTCTTCAGTAGCCCTGAGCAAATAGTATCTTGTATCATTTTCAAGGCTGTCGAGGGAGATGGTCAATGTATGAATTTGACATCATATCTGAAATTGTCCCTTGGTATACAACTCCGAACAAAAAGTGTCCGTTGATTTTATTTTGAGGTCAAATTTCAAATTAAGTGCCTTTTCTTTTTTCTTTATAATTAGTAATCTAAACCTAAAACAAACATGTCTCTTTCTGAAAACATTCGCAAAAGCTCTAAAAAGTAAAGGAACTTGACGATTTCACTCGTGGAATGATTTGTGGGCTGGCAATGAAGGCAAATTGGAAGCTTGCCTAAATTTTTAGAGAACTTAAAGGATTAGACCCCTTGGTTACACTACATAGGAGTGTAGATCAAGATAAATACGTTCATTGTTTGAGTGACAATTTTTTGCTGTGACTTCATGAAGTGACAAAGGAACATGATCACGACTTTATTTTCCAAGAAGATATCGCATCTTGTCGTACTGGTTGATATGCTTGGTAGTGAAAACAAGGCATGTATTAAGGGGTTTGACTTTTGGCCTGCTCAAAGTTCTGACTTAAATCCCATCGAGAACCTCTGGTATGTTTTATGAAAATGCACCGGTAAGCATAGACACCAGGCAAACAATTTGGAGGGGTTGGAGGTGATTATTTACGAAGAATGAACTAATTTAGATTATGATATCTGTGTCAAACTTTGCCGAAGTATACTGGAAGATGTAATGCCGTTAAAAAGCACTAGGAGGTCATACCAAATATTCAAGCTTTTATATATTTAAGATATATATTTTGATTGATATATATGTGATATTTGGTAAATTTTGGATATGCAGGTTTATTGCTCAAAGATTTGCATCTTTTTTTCATAATTTTTTTCTTTCAAATCAACGGATACTTTTTGTTCGGAGTAGTAGTGCAGAAAACGTTTCGTTGCGTAAGGAATGGGTAAAAAAGTGGATGGAAACCGGTTTGGATTACACCAAAAACTGCGTATTTATTGATGAATCAGCCTTCAACATCAATTTGAAAGCGAGTAGAGTTTGGGGTCCAAAAGGAAAACCAACTGTAGTAGAGACACCTGTGATAAGAGCGATTTTCCATTCACTTTTAGGCTGTATATCCACTCACGGTGTCATCAATATAAGCATGAGAGTACCCAGAGCACCCCCAAAAATAAGAAAAATTCAAGGTGAAAAAAAAAAGATAGAGGATACAAGTGTGTTTACCTCCCCTCCCCCTATTCTCCAGAGCTTAATCCCATAGAATTAAATAAAAAAATTCCCCAAAATGGGATTATTCTAGATTTTTTTGGGTCATCAGCAGAGCAGAGAGATTAATGAATCCGGTTGATTTTTTTCCTTGTGATTACGTAGGTTGATATTTTTAATGCATTAGATTGGTTGGTTCCCAGCCACATTTTTCCAGAGGGGACAATACCAACCTACTACAAAACAATTATTTCTCTCCTTTCTTCTTCTTTTTGTAATTTATAAAAGAAGTAAAAAAGACCAGTAAATCGAAGAATAATAACTTTTTTATATTAGATGACCGACCAAACCGACCAACAAAATCCCACCTTTAAGCTTGTCCTTGGTAAACAAAAAAAAAAAAAAAAATTCAATGAATGTTAATTAGCATTTTGTAGTCGGTGATGGTGGTACCGGTAAAACAACTTTTGTCAAACGTCATTTAACTGGTGAATTCGAAAAGAGATATGTTGGTAAATATGACCATTTTCCGAAAGCAACTGTTTCTCAACTATGTTTGTAGCTACACTCGGTGTCGAAGTTCACCCTCTTCAATTTCACACCAACTATGGTCCTATCATGTTTAACACTTGGGATACAGCAGGCCAAGAAAAATTTGGCGGTCTTCGTGATGGTTACTAGTAAGATAAATCAGCATGAATTCTTTTTCTTTTTTCTTTTTTTTTTTTGCTAACAACTTGTAGTATTGGTGGTCAATGTGCTGTTATAATGTTCGATGTCACCTCTCGAATCACCTATAAGAACGTTCCCAACTGGCACCGTGATCTCGTTCGTGTTTGCGAAAACATCCCAATTGTGCTTTGTGGTAACAAGGTTGATATTAAGGTAAATTGCATACATTTTTTTGCGTAATAGATAAAATGTGTTTGGAAAAATTAATCATTTTATAAAAAAAAAAAAAAAAAGGAGCGTAAAGTCAAAGCCAAAACAATCACCTTCCACAGAAAGAAGAACTTACAATATTATGATATTTCCGCTAAATCCAACTACAATTTTGAAAAACCTTTCTTGTGGTTAGCCCGTAAGCTGATTGGCAACCCCTCATTGGATTTTGTCGCCGCTCCTGCTTTAGCTCCTCCTGAAGTTTTTGTCGATGAAAACTTGATGAAACAATACAATAATGAAATGGAAGAGGCTGCAGCTCAACCTCTGCCTGAAGAAGATGATGATTTATAAATAAAGAGAGAAAGAGAGCAAATAGTATACGACCGTTTTGATTACTATGAAAATGAAAAGAATATTTTAATGGCATGAGTGTAAAGATTCTACTTGGCCTTCCTAGGTAAGCCCACAAATGTTTACAATCTTAGGTTACTGTTTTCTTAAAATGGAAACTAAATTGACATCATTTTATTCGTCAAAATTATTTATGCCATTGATAATCAATTGGATATCCTGCTTGTAAGTTCAGTTTGAAGGCATTCACGCATATAAATAACTAACTAATTATTGATATGTGTGAAATTTTTGTCAGTACATCCGGGATCCAACCAATTACATTCTATGTAGAAATATTATGAGGAAACATAACCGATCGACAGAACGTCAGCCAATGAAATTGGAATCCGATTATTTCACTTTTTTTGGTGCTTTATAAGGAACTTAAAAAACTACATTCTTAGTCCAAAAAACGTTTCATTCCATAGAATAAGAAAAGAGTGGAAGTGTACACACGAAGCTCATTTTATTTTCTTAGATGCAGAGCTTATTTGCATTAGAATAGCAAAGAACAAGTTATGATTAAATATATCTATTATGATAAATTGGCACGCATAAGCCGACAAGCTAACCACAACACAACTACGTGTGTTTTGATATGATGTCAATTATTTGAAGCACGTAATCAAAAGCTAAAAGACTATCCTTCTATTTAGTATCTTGATTATTAAAGTATTCCGTCGTGTATATTTTTTAAAGGACTACTACCTTTGCATAGCAAATCTAACTTCTAGTAACTCAAGAGAGTTCTTAGGAAGCCTCTGAGCCTTAGATTATATATATACATAATACCTTGCTGAACCATGAATTAAGAAACTCAATTGTCGCTTTGGCTTTCAATATATTTTTTTTTTTAAAAAAAAAGGGCAGTTTTAGACTCAAACAAAGGTTGGTCGTCTCTTCCAGGAATATCGAAATCCTTCTGGAATTCATCAAAAGCAACAATGCAGTAATGAAATCAACAGGTAAATAAACAAAAAAATATTTCTTTTATAGATCAAGCGCATTCGTCACACCTTTCAGTGAGCACGATTTTTTTTTTTACTCATACACTCTTGATAAACCATCCATATCTGTAATAAATCTTTGTTAAGTACATTTTTAAGTATTATGTTTTCCATTTTATTTGTTTTAAAAAATACAGTTCATTTTCATTGATACTAACAGTGATAAACTAGAATGGAAGATAGGCAGGAATTTTTATTTTCAAAAGTGATTACGAAGGCTATCTTTCGTAGAAAACTGTTTAAATAAATCTTGGGCGTGCCCTTCGGCGAGACATTTATTCCAGTCCATTCGACCTTCCAGACTTTCGTCAACTTTTGCTCAAACCACTTTGTTAATCAACAAGTCTACTCAAGAATATCTACTTGATTGTGGTGAATCTCCTTTCCCGATCCCATATGCCAACTTCAACGCTTAAGCTTCCTTTCCTCAAAACAAAACAAAACAAAACAAAAATCTATTTACAGCTCAAAATTTTTAAAAAAACCAAAAACAAATATTGTGTGACTTTATTCATACTCAATAAATTCGGACCTAGTCCCCCTTACAAAAAAAAAAAAAAAAAAAAAAAAAAAGAAAG
>JNDS01005371.1:0-10435 GCA_000697035.1 Rhizopus stolonifer B9770
TAAAAAAAATTGAAAAAAAAAAAAAAAAAAAAAAAAAAAAAAAAAAAAAGTCATTTTTATTTTTTGTTTTGATACTAAGCCTTATTAAGTTGGAAGAAAAATACCCTTCATACGTTTCAAAATGCAAGGAAGAAGAAGATGAACTCTATGAAGAATATGAGGATGACGACGCTAATTCTGCTGTCAGTGCTTTAGCTCGAGCTTCATTGATGGACGATTATGAAGGCATAAGGAAGAGAAGAGATTCAAGAGAAGAATGTGAGTCATCTTTTTTTTTCTATTTTAAAAACGAAAAAGCTTATTTTATGAAACAGATTTAACAAATGGCAGATCGAGAACTTGTTCCCGTTCTACATCACCTCATAAACCATACAGCAAATATCCTCGTCACCGAGCTATCGCACCTCGAAGTCGATGGCATCAAATTGTAATGCATGCTTCTTCTGCAGCAGGTACAACAGCGGCAGTGATTAGTGAAGAAAGTATGAAGTGTCTTAGATACTGTTTAAATTGGCTTCAGGTATGAAAATTAAAACAAATAAATATATCTTGTATACTCACTTATCCCGCAGTATGCATCTCAGCATATTGAACAGCAAATGAATCTACTTCGACGTTACTTGGTTTCTTTAAACAATTCACAAAACAACTCACTTATCAGTCAAGATACACCTTTACCCAAAATCAAGAAGGAGATCGTCGATACTCTTCGAAAGGTAGTTGAAGTCATTTCAAAATACGCAGGCACAGGATTACCTGAACAAGCCAAAGCTGCCGTCCGAAGTTTCATCTTGGCTCTTCCTTCCCGATGGGCCGCTCTTCATTCAAAGGCAACATCACCCACTGCATCACCTGCATTGAAACCTGTAAACTCTTTTCATGAGACATCCACTAATGTACTCAACTTTGGTGCCGAATCTGTAGAAATGATCCAATCTGTCGCACACGTCTTTTCCGATACTATCGAACGTGCTGAATTATGGTTAAACCGTCTTTCTGTTGTCTCATCCACCAAGAAGAATGAAGAATCAATGGATTTAAACTAAAAGAAGGGGGAGCAAACTTTTTTTTTTATTTTATTTTTCTGTTATTTCTTACCTCCTCTTCCTTCCCCCCCCCCTTCCCCTTTTGTTTGAAACAAAATACGCATTTCTGGATACCACACATTTTTGGCTAAATAAACACAATATGATACATTTCTAATGTCTTGGAGCTATTGTGAGAGAAGTTGGATTATATTAATCACACATTTTTTTCATTTTTCATTTTTGATCATCAGTTACATGTTGAAAGGTATACTTGACGCCGATTATGTTTCACATATTGAGTCATTTATTAAACACAAAATATGATCCCATGCTAGTGAAAACAAAAGACAAGACAGAATCATCAGGCAATTACATCCTAAAAGTTTATATGTGTGTGGAGGGGATGTCGTTTCTGTAAGACATTATTCCTTCCTTCAATCTAGGCAATTAAATAAAAACTCTTTGGGATGATTATCCCACGGATAACAATTTTAAAAGTAGACTGTTACATAGATATTGGGAGCACAATTTTCGGAAATTCTACAATTCTCTTGAGACATGTTTCATGCAAATGCTGTACTTGCAGTGAACGGGACATTCTATCGCCCGGATACACAACTCCCGCAGATCGAACGTCGTCACTTTTTCATTTTTTTTTTTTTTTCTTTTTATTGTCATAACTACTACAAGATCTTTATTTTCGGTTGCAAGTGGCTTTAATTATCAAAGTTCTATCTTTTTGAAATCACTAAAAAGTCTTAAAAACACACGAAATAGTATATACAATTACCATAAAGTACCTTGAAAACAGTGACGAGTAGCCATGTATTAAATTGGAATATCACTTTACCTTATATTTTTTTTTTTTTTTTTTTTTTGAATCCAAGAAAATTGCCCTTATTTGGAATTATTATGTAACCTTCCACAGCATCCCAAAATACTGAGCGCGCCAAATGACTTCCTTGGTTTAGATTATTAGTACCGGTTAATTACAAGACATCTTCTCAGTAATCCGACTCGTCTTTGTTTTTTATTAATTTCAGAATAACTTTTTAAAGTATTGTTATCTTGTGGCCAAACTATTCATGTTTCACTGAAAATCGCCTTACCTTTTTAAACCATGGTGTCATCTTGATTTACAGAGTTTTTTTTATTATTATGAAAAGTCTATTCATGTGATGCACCATTAAAAAATATCTGACGAAAAGAAGACAAACACAAAGAAGGATAAAGCTGAATAATTTGATCTTTGATAATTAGATTATTAGGTTTACGGAAAAAAGATAAACATTGCTTTGATTAGTAAGACGAGACTACGCTAAGCCGCAGCAAGTATATTAAAAGGGCGAACACAAAGCTTATTTTTTTAAGATATGGTTGTAAAACGCGTAATCCATATACTATAACAAGCCGGGTACTAGAAATGATGTACGTATATAAAACCTTTGGGTTTTCTAGTTTCCCCTTTTTTTTCGAGATATATTTATTATATTTTTAAAAAAAATGTCTACTGATACTTTTCACGGATGGGCTGCTGTTGCTAAAGGTAACTTCCTTTTATTTCTAAAATCATGCATTTGACTAAAAACAAAAAAAAAAAAAAAGATCAACCTTTGGAATGGACTGAATTGCCTTTAAGAACTGCTGACGATTACAGTGTCGACATGGATATCACTCATTGTGGTATCTGTGGTAGCGACGTTCACATTCAAGACAGTGGTTGGGGACCTACTGATTATCCTTGCGTTACTGGTCATGAAATTGTTGGTGTCTGTACTGCTGTAGGTAAAAAAGTCAAGAACGTCAAGGTGGGTGACCGTATTGGTGTGGGTGCTCAATCTGGTTCTTGCCATGAATGTAAGAGCTGTAAAAACCACGAAGAAAATCTATGCCAAGGCTCAAGAACAGGTACTTACAACAGTCGTTGGCCCAATGGTGACAAATCATTCGGTGGTTACGCTGACAAGTGGAGAGGTGATTCTCGTTTTGTCTTCAAGGTTCCTGAAAACATGACAAATGAAATTGCTGCTACATTCTTTTGTGCTGGTGTCACTGTCTATGCTCCCATGAAGAAATACGGTGTGAATAAGAATAGTAAGGTGGGTGTGGTTGGTATTGGTGGTTTGGGTCACTTTGCTACTCAATGGGGCAAGGCTATGGGTGCTGAAGTAGTTGCTCTTTCTAGCTCTGACAAAAAGCGTGGTGATGCTGCTGAACTTGGCTGTAGTGATTATGTTGTTACCAGCGATGCCGAACAAATGAAGGCTCACAAAGGCACTCTTACACACATTGTCTGTACTGCTTACAGCAGCACACTTGATTGTAAGAATAACCTTTCCTTTTAAAAAAATTTTACATTTAATTAACAAAATCTATTTAGGGACCTCTTTGTTTAACCTGTTAGATGTGAACAGCTATTTCATTTTGGTTGCTCTTCCAGAAGAGCCTATAGGGGGTATTCCTGCCAGAACATTGGCTGGTAGACAAGTCAACTTTGTTGGCTCCGCAATTGGCTCGCCTTCTATGATCGAAGAAATGCTTTTGTTTGCTGTCAAACACAATGTCAAGCCTTGGATTACCAAATACCCTATGAAAGACGCTCGTCAAGCTATCAAGGACTTTAGAGAAGGAAAACCAAAGTATAGATTTGTCTTGGAGAACTAAACATTCATTCCTTGAAATGAGTGCGTGTATATATTTATGCAAATAAAATAAAACAAATAAATGTTTAAAACTTGGTTTATAAATCTTTTTTTTTTAAAAAAAAAAAAGTGACATACAGACTTTATAAGAGAGGTTATCTTATTCTACAAGACCAGCTTCCTTTGCCATAGAATAAAAGATTGATTGCTTATCCTCCAAAAGTTGATTGGGTGCTTCGAATTCGGCCACATTACCCTTATCCAAGACCAAGATTCTATCTGAATCCATAACCGTGTTAATTCTGTGAGCAATGGTGAGAATAGTACAGTGGGAGAATTGGCGACGAATGGTTTCTTGGATAATAGCATCCGTTTCTACATCAATCTATATAGTTTACTTAGTTTATATTGCTTTAACCGCACAAAAAAAAAAAAAAAAAAAAAAAAAAATACTTACAGCAGCTGTGGCTTCATCCAAGATCAAGATAGTTGTGCGACGAAGCAAAGCACGGGCCAAACAGATCAATTGACGTTGACCAACGGAAAAATTCTCACCACCTTCCAAAACGACAGCATTCAACTTGTTATCCAGAGAAGAAATATGTTGATGAAGATGGGATTGTTCAAGCGCTCGCCAGAGTTGTGCGTCATCCGAGGTACCAAATGGATCCAGGTTATCACGCACTGTGCCTGCAAACAAGACGGGATCTTGTGGGATGATGGTCAGACGAGAACGAAGATCGAATAGACAAAGATGAGAGATATCCACACCGTCAATCGTGATGCTGCCCTTGGCTGCCTCTACAATTCGAAACAAACTCAGACTGAGTGAACTCTTACCAGCACCTGTACGGCCCACGATACCAATCTTTTCTTTGGCTTGCACTGAGAAGGTAAGGTTACGAAGAACGAGATCCAATCCGGGACGGTAGCGGGTAGCATACTCTTTAAATTCGATCTTACCCTCTTCGGGCCACATGGGGCTCACATTGCCTGGGGCATCATACTTTTCTGTAGGCAAATCAATGTACTCCTTCACTCGTTCCACGGATACAATATTTGTTTCAATTTCACAGTATTGACGAATCACCCAGTTTAATTCTTGTGTGACACTTAGCGCATAAGAGACAGAGAGACCGACTAGACCAGCGTCAATATTGGAGCCGCCGTACACGATATCGAGAACCGCAAAAAGTGAGGCAGATAAGATGATGATGGAGCCCATGAATTCAAGTCGAACAGCAAGCCAACGGTTGCAAGAGATGGATGGGTAATAAGCTCTTTGATTGTCGTCCAATCGGTTTTCATTCTCAAAAGTAAATCGTTGTTGCTGTTCGTAGGCTCGAATCGTGGATACACCTGAAATGGTCTCTTGAAAGTGTGAGTATATGGGACTTTTACCAACCGAATCCAGACGTTTAAGTTCACGCGAGGTAGAAAGATAATAGCGTTGAGTGTACAGGTAAATAAAGCTCAAGGGAACAAGCATGAGTATAAAGGCAGGCGTGGAGACACCAATAACCACAACAGTAGAAATTACAACAAAAAGCACGCTAAAATAAGAGCTAAAGGTACGAGGAAGCACTTCGTCTATCGTGTTTTGGTCCTTGCTGAATCGATTCAAGATGCGACCGAGAGGTGTGGTGTCAAAGAAAGCCATGGGTGATCGAACGACACTTTCAAGCATGTTGGCGTGTAAGATTCGAGCAGATCGAATGGCACAGTAAACCCATAGAATAAGAGGTTGGATTATAGACAACAGAGTGGAGGAGCATCCGATGAGAGCGTAAATGCCAAGGTAAAACCATACGCGGTCATTGTTACCAGTGTTTTGGTTTTCAGAGGACCAATGCTTAAGCCAGAGATTGGTGCCAATGGAGGACATTTGAGAAAGAGCTAGCAAAATAAGGACAGCAATGACACCATAAAATGAGCAAGACTTTGCGTATTCTTTGTAGACATCGTTGCTCACACTACCCTTCGCACTTTCTTCTACCGTCATCAAACGTTCATTGCCAACCTTCTTGATTTGGCTCGACTTTTTAAGAGAGGCGAGAGAAGCACGACGAAGAGTGAGACCGCTCATATCAGAGGTATCGCTGTTTGAACGTTGGCGGTTTAACAAAGCGTATTCTTCATTTTGCGTCAAATCAGCTGTGGCAAAATCTTCCAAGGTTTCCTCTTCCATTGTTTCTTCTGAGGAAGTTGAGACTGCTTGTCTACCAAATTCATTCATCAAATTGTATAATTCAGACTTTTGCTGCATCAAATCATTGTAGCTTCCCATCAACTCAATCTCACCATGACGAAGCATGACAACTTGATCTGTTTGAGACAAGAAAGCAATACCGTGTGTAACGAGAAGACGAGCCTTGTTCTTCAAGATACCTTCAGGCCCAATCACGTGGTCAAAGATATGTCGACCTACATGTGCATCTACTGCACTGAGAGGATCGTCTAAAAGATAAATATCAGCCCTGGCATAGATGGCACGAGCCAAGGAAACACGAGCCTTTTGCCCTCCCGAAAGATTGATACCACGTTCGCCAATTTCAGTTTGATCACCACCACTCAAGATCGCAATATCAGTCTTAAGAGAGCATACCTCGAGCACCTTTTCGTAAAAGACTGGATCCCAACGGTGACCAAAGACAATATTTTCGCGCAAAGTGGCGTTCATCACCCAGGGCTGTTGAGGTACATAGGCAACAGAGCCACGAAGAATAACATCACCATCCATCTTGACAGTGTCTCCAAGTAATGCACTGATCAATGAAGATTTACCGGAACCGACTTTGCCCACGACAGCTGTTAATTCACCCTTTTTGATGTTTAGTTCAATGTCTTTGAGTACAGGTCGAAGATCTTCTTTGCTCCATTTGAATTCACCGCGATTGATCTCAACCAAAGGGGTTTCAGGTGTATATGAAGGGTCCAAGCGGTAGTCCTTACGTGTGACGGCATGAAGGTCCAGCTCAGGTGCAGACAGGTACTTTTCAATACGGTAAAGAGATACGGAAGCTTCGATGAGTGAGGAGATCACGTTAGGAAAGACGTTCAAGGGGAACTGCAAAAGACTAAAAAGAGCTATGGCTACAAAAGCAATATCACTTGTCAGAGGTTGATCTGAAATGCAAACGTAAACAGCGAAGGTTGAAAGAGAAACTAAGAAGGGGATAGAATTCCAAGTAAAGTCCTGAACTGCTGAAAAGACACCAATTTTTTTCAGTGTATCCAGCTCCAAATCATTACGGATAAAACTAATCTATTGGTTTGGTTTAGAAAAAAAAAAAAAAAAAAAAAAAAAAAAAAAAAAAAAAAAAAAAAAAAAAAAAAACATATATTCAAGTGTACTTTACCTTTTCTAAAAAGGGTGCTTCCCAGGCATACAATTTAATAACACGGATACCATTCAAAATTTCGTTCTAATATAAGTATATAAGATTTAAAGACATATACAAATACAAGGAATAAAATATTTACCATCAACTTCACTCTTGCATCCTTATTACTCATTTGTGTCTTTTGATATGTACGCATTTTGCGTGCAATAAGCGTGTTTAAGGGAATAGCCAAAAGGAGTACAGCAACACCAGCACCTACACTCACGCCCATAGTATTGTATAAAAAGAACAAGGCAATCACAATTTGGAATGGGCCGCTCCATGCTTTATAATAATGTCAAGATCAAATATTTTGAATTGTTGTATTCAACTTACCAACGTGAGAATAAGTACAAACATCCATTAATCTCTGTGCATCTACACTCATATGGTTCACAATCTATACAAACGTGAGTTGTTTTAATCTAGAAAAAAAAATTATAACTCTACCTCTCCTACAGTAGAGTTTTGCCGACTGGAATTACTCAGGATCAATGTTTTTCTGTAAATGGCAGTAACCAGGGCTGCACGAAGTCGCATTCCTGTGCTAAAGCAGCGTTGGAAGTATTGTTGAAGGAACATGGTTTGGCATACAGCAGTTACAAACATGCCCACGGCAATAAATATACCACTGTACGATGGCTCAGGATCAGAAGTTGTGTGACTTGTCACCCATCGCATCAATCGCTTCAACAGCATAGGCTGAGTGAATTGTAAAATGTCTTGAATAAATTTAAAAAACTACAAAAGATTAAAGTTTAGAAAGTGATTAGTTATATACATCGAAGGGGGGGGACATACTGCTGCCAAAATAAAAGGACCTGCCAAAGTTCTAAAGAGAACTTTGAAAAGAGAAGGACTACATTTCGTTAATTACTATTCTTCTTGTATATTTTCCAGCGTTACTTTGTTTTCTGCATTTCTTTTTCCCAATTTTGTTGAAACGTTTCACTCACGACAGCTGATTGGTCGGATGATGGAAGGTCCCTATAAAACAGTTCATATACGGTGAAGTATTACAATTGATCACTTACCACAAATCATCCATTGTTAAAGGTTTTTGATAGCCCAATCGCATCAAGGGTGTCATCCAACTAAAGGTAAGTCTAGAGAAAATATTGGACTTTTCTTCGGGCGAATTATTCTAGATATTATCAGCTTTAGCTTTCTTATTATTCCTTTACCTCCTCTAACAAAATGTATTGACTCTTTGGTTTTGGTGTGTTTTCTAAAATAAAGATGGCGACAGACAATCCGCTGTAAATACAAAAAAGGATAAATTGCGCAGGTTGTGTCTCATAGGTGTGATTGTGTAACTGGGTGCGTAATTTGACGCCATGAACAATAATATTAAATAGCCAATAGAACAAGAGAACAGCAGAAGAAACGCAATTACGCATATATTCAAAGTGATGCAAAAATATGACAAAAACCTGATTGACCACTGTTATTTTTTTTTTTCTGAAATAGTATTATGAACTTACAATTATCACAACTGATACAGCCTGAGACAATATTTGTGCATTATTCATCCAATCTGCACCTATTTGAGTTATAGAATAGCCAAAGCTATAAGCTGTAGCCAAAAAGAGAGCAAGTAACACAGACTATCAAATGTGAATTTAGGCTTTTTTTTTTTTTTTTTTTTTTTTTTTACCATCTTGACAAAGTACAACCAATTGTGTGTGTTTGCCGTTGGTAAGTTTTCTCGTTTGGAAAGTGTCCAGATCCGAATCATACCCGCGACAAGGATAAATAAATAAGGTATAGATACAAGTGCGCTAAAATTTTCATAAATGCCTACAATTCTTTCAATTTTTGACTTATTTACGTGTCTTCAAAACAAGGCGTAAAATCTGGTATATGTTCCTTTGAAAAAGGCCCCTGAAAATGGTTTAGTTGGATGGTATTTATCTTTCTTTTTTCCATTTACCCATCCTTCGGGGTCTTTGCAAAGCCAGGATTCCTCTCGAAGAAAGGAATTTATTACTAATTGATCCATAAAGTAATAATTTTAACTTGAAAGAGATACAATAAAAAGCAAAACGTTCCAAATTTATTAATAATGTGAAGTACGATCGGATTTTTTAGTCGTCACGCACAAGGAAAAAAATTTGTACAAAGCCTGACAAAAAAAAAGGGACGGAATACGTAAAATAATTTCCTTTTTAATAAATTAAGTAAGCGACTTATCTCGCATCTATTTCCGAAACGTTGGATCAAACAGATTTTTTTGTTTACACACAAAAAAAAAGCAATTACCCAGAACAATAAAACTTTTTCTGATGTGCACAGTATGAGATATTGGTAGTAAACATATTCATCAAAATCAAATAATTTATCTTCCGGCTTTAAAGTAAATCAAGCTCTTGAAAAATATTGAAACATAAGTAATAATTCAAAATGTTTTCTAAAGACAACGAAGGATAAATATACATTCAAAATTACCACACAATTAAAATACAGTTGTCATATAATTTTTCTAATGAATTAAAAATGTTATTTACACATGATGTCTCAAAAGATGATAATCCAATTTAAACACATTTTTTCTTGCTCCAGATAACATTTTGGATTAACAATTCCATTTTAGAGCAATATAGATTGTAATTGTTCATTGGTCATCTATATTGTTTTTACGTCATAAGTTACTGTATTTAGAGATTATAATACAATAGGGTACTTGTCGTACGATACATTATCTTGTTCAATTGAGTAATCGAAACTGCTAAATACGAATGCTATCCAGAAAAGACATTTGAATTATTTCATAATTTTTTTTTTCGTCTGTGTTATAGTTCATTTTATAATACACAAATAATGAATCAATATTCTTCAATGTTTGTTTATATTCAAAAACAGCCGATCAACATGGATTTGCCTAGGTAGAATATAATGTCATTAGAATGCATTACATGCTTTGCATGCTATACATTGTTTTTTATTGATAGCTGCTTATAAAGAATACACTTAGACTTAGTAAAGTTTATACCACTTTATGCCTGTCCTATTTTGATATCTGTTTCTCCCCCTTTTTTTTAACATGATCTGAAGGGTTATGACATAAAAAACTTACAATCAAACCCCGTCATTGGGAACACAATACGGAGCACTTACCGAGAATATTTGTTGGTAAACGGCGCACGTACCGTGTAAATCAATCGCCAATCCCTTTAAAACTCAGTGAAATCCTTTTTTTTTTTTTGGGGGTTTTTTTTTTTGGCTGCTTTGGTAATACACATTAAGCTTTGGTAAATGGATCAAGAGCATGAAATCTGGAGTAATTCTTACTAAAATGTTTATACAAACGTCATTTTTTTTTAAAGTCCCAGACAAATCTCCTTTATATAAATAACTTTTAGGTTGCCATTGTTTTTTTTTT
>JNDS01005373.1:0-28879 GCA_000697035.1 Rhizopus stolonifer B9770
GGGAATTTCTCAAAACACTTCCTGTTTATAATTTATTAGGAAGACGTAGAGGAGGAAAAATAGTCACCTCGATAGTGAATAGCATAAACCGTGGCTCAAGATTTACTGCGTACATCTCAGAAGAAGACACAGATGCTATTTTGAGGACAATACAAGACACAAGAAATCGAATTGACAATTCGCATACTTACATGGATAGCTACTCATTTTATTAAGTTTTTCAATGAGCTTCTTGATATTATGGATGAGGATGAATCTTTAAAGGGCAATTATTTAGTGATGGATAATGCTAGTATCCATAAATCGAAACCGATGATTTGAAAAATCGAAGCTAGAGGTTATAGAGTAATGTATCCTCCCCCCCCCTTTACTCGGCTGAGCTAAGCCCTATTGAATAGTTCTGGGCCTTAGTGAAAGGGAAAATGAAGCGCCATCGCTTGATGGAAGAAGAGACATTATCCTCAAAAATTGGTGGTGCATGTAATGATGTTCGTTTTAGTGATCTTTATGGCTCTTGCCTTCATTTTAAACGTCAAATTATAAGTTGCTTTAAACGAACTCCATTCTAAGCCTTTCATTGAATAAATATCTACTAATTTTAACTATAATTCAACTGAAATGTTACACTATATGGTTAAACCTTTCGATAATTAACTGACACCGTTTTTTTTATAACCGCCAATTATATTTTTTTGGAAAAAGAATAGCTAATGACTAGGATTAGTGAAGCATGTGATAGCTTGTATTTTAGTGATTCCAAAGGCTTTGATTCTCATTCTGTCAAAGGTTTTGACAAGTGTTTAAATAAGGAGATATTGTGCCGTCTGTCTTTATTTTGTGCAGGCTGTTTGTGCAGTCTGTATTTTTTTTTTTTTTTTTTTTTTTTTGCATACTAAGGCGGAAAATGCACAGAGTTAGAAGAAAGGTAAGAGTGGTAAGAGTGGTAGTTGATAAGTGACATTAATTTTGATTGTTGGAAGCACTGTATAAGAAACAGTAATTTAATTAGAAAAATAAAGTCTTTATTTTTAATATACATTTTTAATATACATATATTAAAAACTAAGCTATTGTATGAAGCGAGTATTTTCCATGCAATTGCTGGAACATCTTTGTTAACCATTGTTAATCTGAGAAATACCTTTCTCTATGCCTTTTTATTTGAAAACAAAGAAACATTTCGAAAAAGAACAATGATATAAAAATCAAAACATCAAAACAAAACATCGCCACTTGTGCTAATAGCAAATTGATTTATTTGATAGGTATAAGTGTCTATTTTTTTTTTTTTTTTTTTTTTTTGTGGATAAGGTAGTTGAATGTTGGGATTAAAAGTATTTATAAGTTAAAGGTGGGATCTGGTCGTAACATGATTGAACCATCGCTTGTTGTCTGCACCCCTTTTTGGTTATTGAAATAACTATTCCATTCCTCCACATCAAACGACATGGGGACTTCCCAAAAGGCAGTCGCATTAGGATCAAATGAATTATCCGGTTGTTCTGCCGAAACATACAATGACGATTTAGGCATCTCTTCTTGAGCTGGATTACCATGAGGAGACCTGTTGCTTCCTGTGCTCTCACCACTGTCAATATAATACTTTTCCATCTCGGGTGAGTTGGGAACAGCGATAGAGAAATCTGGCTTGTGGTTGCTCTGTTGACGTGTATAGCTATCATCAACACATTCTAGATCGATATCTCTCAGACCTGCTAATACGCCCAGGATATTACAATGTCTGGCAGAGGTAATCCATGTCTTTTCGACCTCGTCCATTGCACGCATAATCTTATTGATACTGATCTTGGCTTCAAGCGCAAACATAGAATCGGCGGATGATGCATTGTAAATAAAGATGATGCCAGCTGTAAACATATAAAAGAGAGAATAGTTGTTTACGTTGGTTAATCTGGATTCAGCCAATAATGATTCGGTAATATCCAGTATTTTGTTAGCTGCAAAGGTACAAATGGATGCTGAAGGAAATACGGAAGAAGAGACGGTTTTTGCAGGGCCAGGAATGAAAGGTCGATGGGTGAGTATAAGAGTTGTATAAAACAACATGTGTAGTTGACAAAGCTCTAGGGTAGGTGCAGGTGCCTGTTCATTAAGTCGACTGTTGGGTGGTCGATATTGTAAGCCATGTGGAAGCTTTGCCATCCACTTGTTCAACTTTTTGTCTAGAGAGGAAACCATACTATCAGGTGTGGTCATCAAGGATAAATGACTCCTCCCTTTTACCATATAAAGATCTCTAATCACTTCGCCGAGTATTTCACATATCTTGATCAAGTAATGAAAGTTCTCCATCACGCGAGGTACGCGATCCGCGTCGTCCTCGTCGCTTTTTGTAGGATAAGGGGTGTCATAATCTCTGTCGTCAATCATTGGGGATCTTCCGTGCATAGCACAAGACAAGCGATCAATGATGAAACAACTGTAGAATAACCGCTTTCTTTCTTCCTTTTCGTCGTTTGTTATATCCCAACTGTCACAATTACGATGAAGACCCAAGTTTTGAGACATTCTGATAGCCTTCATTTACGTAAGTTAAATTTAATATGCGCGAAATGAAATTCACTTCTTTTTTTTTTTTTACCATGCCGCTATAGAGCCAACCTCTTGTTGTTTTTAAAGCACCGTTTTGATGACTGCTCATGAGTAGCAATGACTGTACAGTATACAATTTGAAGTTGTCCCATTCTAAATCAATCAACAGGCGCGCTCTTTCAAAGAACACATCTCCAGCTGTCTCAGGTTTTGATGGGTCTGCTCTAACACGGGGATCTGAGGATACGCGAGAGGCTACGGCGTATATGGCATTCAACAAAAGAGGAGGCACTTGATTTTTACTCAGTGATTGCATAAACAGCTTTTTGTGAACAATGGGCAAGAGAGGGTAAAAGTTTTTAAAGTAAAGGTCAAGCAGGTGATCTCCCAAATCATCCGGTGGCATCTCTAATGGATCGACGACCAACAAAGGTGGACTCAATCGGTGTTTTTTTGAATTAAAATGCAATAGTTTATCTTGCAGGTTCTTATTGGTCCGCAGCATGTAAAATCCAGACGTCTTTCCATAGTAACGCAACTGTCCACTCTCATCAATGTTGTCTGAATTACTCAAGTCGCTCGTCTCCTGATTTTCTTTGGGGTAAGACAGGGGTTGATCACCGCCCATTTCTTGTTTAAATATTCGGTCGTCTTCTTGTTCTGATAATGTCTCTCTACGCATGGGCCTTGGTCTGACTAGTTCTCCATAGGCAGTTTCTAAAGGTGCGTTCAATTCATCCAATACGGCTTGTGAGCGAGGGTCGTCTTCTTGAACAATACTTCCAAGTAAAGCTTCTAATCTATGCAATCTACCTTCAATAGCCTCAATATATCCTTTGGGCGGTCCTCGCTGTATAATAAAATGATTACTAAAAAAAATTTTCTCTAAATATTGACGCTTATTAATTACCTTTTTGGTTGTTTCTTTGTAAGAACATTGAATTCCAAGTGAAATACAATTAGTGCAAAGAGGAGAAGCACCATCGCATTTTACTTTCTTTTTACGACATTGCTCACTGTCTACAGTTAGATCTAAAGTTATAGTTCATATATTGTTCATATTACCAGGCTTTGCTTACACGCTGTCTCTTTTGTTCTACATGTTCTGACATTTTTTTTTAATGTAAGTGGGGAGGGAAAAATAATTTATTCACATTTGGGGAAAAAAAGGATAATCTAATCGTTCCCCGCAAATCGCGGAGCTCAAGAGAGTGCATATTGCCAGTAAGCAAAGGGAGATAAAAAAAATTAATCCAAATTAGAGTTCAAATAGCCATCTACTTTTTTTTTTTTTTTTTTTTTTTTTTTATCTAGAATTGACAAAGTGACAAAATAAACCAACGAGTGTCAGATCGATTTTGACGAATGGCTTAAACTAAGTTGACTATCTGTTGGTATAATTTGGCGAATTACTAAATGTTATTTAGAGCTTCAAAAAAAATATCTAGCAATATTAAACATGACTGATCTTACACTATAGCTTCATTTTATGAGTTATTACAGAAAGCCATTATTATAACTAAAAGCTTATTTAAGCTCAAAACTCGATTGTAATAAGTACAGCCTTCATTCTCAATGTGCTATTGTTTACCGCGTGCCTTCCTTTTGAGAACATATCATGAATTATATCATAGAGTGTCGAATCCAAACTTGAAAATCTTTTTCAGTGGTCGATCTTGAAGATTGTGTTATTCGTTCTATCATATCTCTTTAATGGAGCAATTAATATGTAATTAATTTCGTCAGCCACTTTCTTGTAGGAGCTGTATTCGGTAGAGTAGATGTTGTTTGTGTTCATATGTATATCAATAGAAAAGATTATAAAAAGATGCAAAGTGTTATCTGTAAAGAAAACGCGTATCTTTACTTTAAACCTTATATCAAGGCTATGTAAAAATCAGTGCTTTCATATGATTTTATTGAATGTCCTGTTCTGATACGGTTCACGCAAGACAAAACCGCATGATTGCTTTACGCGTTCAACAGGTCCCAGCCATAGCACTAGGAGCCGATTCATGCAAGGCGGGACTACATGGTCATTTTACTCTTAGAGTGCGATTAGGTGGAGAGAGAAAAATAAGGTGCCTATATTTCGTGATCAGACAGTTACACAATTGATAACATTAGAGTTGAATTTACCAGTTGATAGCGAAAAGAGTTACACAATTGATACTAAGCACAATACGCGAATATTCAAGCCTTATTCACTTATTTAAGCCATCTAAAGCGGTAAATCATTATATCTGGTATCCAAAGTATCTAATATAATCAAACAGACAATTAGGGTGTTTAAACAGTATTGATTATTTAATTTGATTATCTCTACTAAGTTTCATTATTGAATAAAAAAGAATGGATGAGAAATTCTACTTGACCATTTTGGTTTTTACACCTGAAACGCCCTACAGTGCTTCCACTCTCAATTTACCAAATCTTTGAAAACTTTACCCACTTTTTTGAATAATTTTGATTATTTGTGTGAGGTTAAATTGCCCAGAAAAAGGAGATTAATTTGGTCAAAATAATTGACCAACTTTTTGAATTTTTGTCTCATTATATCTATCGCTTCTTAGTATGAATTTCTTTCATGAAGATGGCAGAGGTAGAATTGTAGAAGAGTCTGGTAATGAAGAATCTACTTTTGTTGTTGATCCTTCTTTTAATTAACAAATTTGACGAATCTCCATAAATATATTAAAAACAAAAAAGTGATTATCGAGATTGAAGACCCCAAGGACACTATTATGAAGGAAACCCCTCCCAAAAATAAAAAAAGAAAAACTTTAGTTTACAATTGTACTACTCCGAACAAAAAGTATCCATTGATTTTGAAAAAAAAAAAAAAAAAAAAATTAATCATTTAAAAAAAAAAAAAAAAAAAAAATTAAGAAAAAAAGATGAAATCTTTGAGCAATAAACATGCATAATAAAATATCATCCAAAACTTACCAAATTTCAGATGTATATCAATTAACATATATATTTTAAATATACAATAGCTTCAATACTTGGTATGACCTTCCAGTGCTTTTTAACGGCCTTACATCTTTCCGGTATACTTCGGCAAAGTTTGACACAGATATCCTGATCTAAATTGGCCCATTCTTCGTGAATGATCACCTCTAACTCCTTCAAATTGTTTGCCTGGTGTCTACGCTTACCAATAAATTTTCGTCAAAACTTACCAGAGATTCTCAATGGGGTTTAAGTCAGGACTTTGAGCAGGCCAAAAGTCAAAGACCTTGATGCATGCCTTGTTTTCCCACCACCGAGCATATCCACCAGTATGACGGGATGCGCCATCTTCTTGAAAAATAAAGTCATGACCATGTTCCTTTGTCAATTCATAAAGTCACGGCAAAAAAGTTGTCACACAAACAATGACACATTTATCTTGATCTACACTCCCATATAATGTAACCAAGAGGCCTAATCCATCAAGTTCTCTAGAAATTTGGGGGGGGGCGAGCTTCCAAACTTGCCTTGATTGCTAGTCCACAAATCATTCCACGAGTGAAATCGTCAAGTTCCTTTATTTTTTTTTTTAGAGCTTTTGCGAATGTTTTCAGAAAGAGACATGTTTGTTTTAGGTTTAGAGGCACTTTATTTTGAAATTTAACCTCAAAATAAAATTAACGGATACTTTTTGTTCGAAGTTGTACCCAATTAAAGTTATTACGGGACGATATAACTAAAATACTTGCGATCTTTGAAAACTTGGATGCCACCAAGATGTGGACTTTAATGACAGGCACAGTCATTGAGAAGAAGATGAAAGAATTTGCTTTGGCTTGCAACTATGAGTAGTAGCTATTGAATATTGGTCGAAATAGTAACATAAAACCAACATTTTTTTTTTTTTTTTTTTTTTTTTTTTTTTAGTCTGGTACATTGAATGATTCTAGATACCAGTGACATTTGCTGGAAGAATTATTTCACTTCTGATAAACTTGATGAAATCAAGACCGTGAACATGAAAAATTTGTGTGATTTGCCAAACTCATTGAATGCATACACCGAAGTAATTAGACAAGTATCAGATATCACAGAACTGAAAAAGCGATCAGCATCTATTCCTGCGTTTATGGCTGTGGCTGTTCTAATTTTCTACGCGGCAAACCTGTTTTTAACACTTGAATTGCTACTTGGTGATATCTTTTTGTTTCTCTTCTATTAATGTAATACCGTAATAAAAAATTAAAAACTAGCTGGTAGGCCGCATACCTGTCTTTTATTTAGACTCAGACGTACTTTACCTTCTCGTGGTTGGGCCTTTTAATCATAATTTGCTTGAATGGACCAGGAAAGCACATGGTTTTTTTTTTTTTTTTTTTGGTCTTCCGTGAATCCTCTAATAAAAAATAAAAATTTCCAATCCAAAAAGGGCAACGTAAATGTCTGTGTATGAAGAAAAAAAAAAATGGAGCAATATAAAGAATTAAATCCTTTTTGTTCATAAAGAGTAATTCATTTTGTTCTGTGATCATCCCCTCTTTGATAATTGGAGCTTTCTAATTTTCAAAACCTCTTTCATGTTGAATTTTTCTGAATATTCTAATCTTGTACACAAATTTACACGGTCATTTTAATTCCTTTTTATTATTTTTTTTTAGAAAATCAAGAAACTTTAAGCCTTGTTAGCAGCCTATTTTATAAAAAGGTTAATTATTGCCAAACACGTACTTTTGTTACCTTTTGGGATCTGAATCTAGGAGGAGGAAGACGGTTACGACGGTCGACAGCGGAACGAACACGGACAACACGAGCGTGAATAGCACAAGAGATACAGTAGTGGAGCTTAACGTAAATCTTGGGAATGGCATATTCTATTATATGATTAGATGCCAGAAATTTGTTTAATAATTATTGTCTTTTACCTTCATAGATAGAGGCTTCTTGAAGATCACGGACAGCAGCGGTTTCTACCATGTTACGGATAGTGAAACGCTTGATAGCCTTATCCTTAGGTACGCAACGGTAACAGTTGATACAACGAACAAACTTGTTGTGGCCACGTCCGTGCTTGTTACGTCCGTTATTTCTTCTTTTACAGGTCTAAAAGATTCTCAATTTAGCGAGAGGGGAGGTGGACATTGTCATTCTAAAGAAGCTGAAGCGAAATGGGGGTGTATAAGGGGGTGGTTATTTATTCTAATTTAATCCATCTATACTGTTTTGTAATCCATCCATCCATTTATTTCCATCCCTTCCAAATGATGACTCAACCTCCATTTCGTTTCAACATCTTTGGTTTTTGCTGTATTTGACAACTTACCATACTGTGTTATTAGAGAAAGGGGTGAACTTGTTGGCAGATCTGTGTTGGTTTTCACGGCCAGTTTCGGAAGTTAAATAATTTTTTTATTTTTTTTTTTTTAAATACAAGAAATGAATGAAATTTAAGATGAGAGATCGTGCTTTCGTTTTGCAATAGTGATCAATTCACTATATTCCCCGGACCGAACACACATTTGATTGAAGATACCACCTTCTTTGGTCATCAATGTATAAGGTGTGTCATATTCCTTGACTTCTCCGTGGTCCAATACCAAGATCCGGTCATAATCAGCTACTGTGCGAATACGGTGAGCGATACACAACAGAGCAGAGTCTTCAAATTCAGTTCGAATAGTTTCTTGAATCTTGTGATCCGTATCAAAATCTACAGAAGATGTTGCTTCATCCAAAATAATCAGTGCCGATTTCTTGACAAGGGCTCTAGCTAGGGCGATCAACTGTCTTTGTCCCTGAGACCAATTGGATCCGTTTTCGGTGACAACCGAGTCCAATGCAATATCATTTTCTCCACCTTCATCAATCAAATGAGCGCGTTTCAGTGAAGCCCAGAGTTCGGCATCGTCGTGTTGGTTGAATGGATCGAGGTTGCTACGAAGTGTTCCTGAGAAAAGAACGGGATCTTGAGGAATAATGGTCAAACGAGATCGAAGGAGGTTGAGACCAATCTTGTGAATATCCACGCCGTCAATATGGATTGTACCGCTTGTAGGTTCCATGAAACGAAACAGGGAGAGTGCCAAGGTGGATTTACCTGAACCTGTACGGCCTACGATACCAATCTTTTCGCGAGGTTTGACCTTGAAGGAAACATTGCGAAGCACGGCAGGATTCTCGGGTGCATATTGCATGACTAAATCCTTGACTTCCACACTACCGTTCTCTGGCCATTGAGGACCAGGTGCGGTCTCGGGGATCTCTGCCGGTGGTTCCTCTTCGACGTCGAGGTATTCGTGCACACGCTCAATGGCATTCATGTTCATTTCGTTCATTGCATAATTACGCACGACCCAAAGGACATGATGAGTAAAAGTGAGTGAATAACTAAGAGAGAGACCGGCCAGACCAGGATCAACCCAATCACGAGCGAGTACAAGCACAAAACCGGTACAGAAGCCAACAAATGCACCCAAGACGTCTACGCGACAATGAAGCCATCGGTTGGTAGCCCACATCCAGATAAACGGTCTATTGTTACTATCAATCTTGGCGTGGTTTTCATTCACAAATCGTTGCTGACTTCCAAAGGCACGGATGGTACTGACACCGTTGATGCTCTCGTTGAATTGCACGTAGATTGGACTACGCGAGACTGAATTCAGACGCTTCATGTCACGAGATGTTTCCAAGTAATAGGATCCAATGACACCAAACATACCGGCAATCACGACACCTGGAACAAGAAAAGCGGGAGTCACAGCGCTTACCAAGATCACGACACATAAAGTGGCCACAAAGGCGAATATCAAAAAGGAGAGCGAGGGACCGAGTTCTTGATCGATGGTGGCCAAATCGGAAGAAAATCGGTTGACGATACGACCCAAGGGCGTAGTGTCATAGAAACGAACCTTGGCGCGCAGGATACGATCCAATAATTGTTTGTGGATACGACGTGAGGCATTCAAAGAGCCAGTAAAGAGAGTAAAGATACGAATAGAGTTCATGAGCATAGCCACCATACCGATCAGGAAATAGATACCCAGGTACCATGTCACATTGACAGAACTTTCAGCTTGATTTTTCACAGTTTGTTGGGCCAAGGGCATGTAAAAGTTCATGAGACTTTCTCCTTGAGTTGCGATAGACAGAGAATGAGAAAAGAGGTTAGAGACAGGATCTTCTTTCTTTCCGTAAGCAGCAGACCACACCTTGATCCAATAATCTTGACCGAGAACTGTACCTTGGGCAACGCAGAACATCAAAAGAATCACGATCCAGAAAGTGTAACCACCAGATGCATTGATATATGTCTTGTAAACTGTCATGGGTACACCCCCTTCAGCACGTACTTCGTCTTGAGTAAGTTTACCGCCATCTTTTTGATCAGAAGCTTTCTTGGTCATAGTTTTGGGGACTGTAGGAATAGGTCCCTCTACGGCACGTCCCTCAGAATTGTTTGCCTCGTCTTCGTTAGCATTTGAGAGTTCTTCTCCAAGAGCACCTGATTTCAGCATATCTTTAGGTGTTCCAGCATCGACTACTTCACCATCCTTGAGAGCAACAATATAAGCGGTACCTTGTAAGCAGAGACCTACATGATGGGTTACCAAAATCACCGTACGATCTGTCATCAAATGACCCGTTAAACAATTTTCGTACAAATGCTTGGCAGTGTGAGCATCGACGGCACTAAGACAATCATCCAAGATAACAGTAGTCGCTTGAGAATACACGGCACGAGCAATAGAAATACGCTGCTTTTGCCCACCACTTAAGGTAATACCCTTTTCTCCTACTTCGGTAGCATCACCAAATTCAAGAATATCCAAATCACGAGTCAATGCGGTAGCATAAAGCACGTTTCCATAGCGTTCTTCGTCGTAGGGTAATCCAAATAGAATGTTATCACGAATACTGCAGTTTTGTAACCAGGCTGTTTGAGCCACATAGGCAATTCCAGAGACGGCACCACCCAGGGGACTACTCTTGTTAGGGATAATACGAGGCAAAATAGCTTGACCTGATACGCGATGAGTTTCACCCAACAAACTGGAAAGAAGAGTGGTTTTGCCAGAGCCAGTGGGGCCACACACAACCGACAACTTTCCGATGGGGAAAGAGAGATTGAGGTTCTTGATGGAGGGTTTGGTGTCCGGGTTATTATCCCAGCTGAATGTAGCATTATCGGCAAATCCAATCATGGTTCCATTGGCGTTCGTCTCGTTGACTTGGTCTACTTCATCTTCGTCCAAAAATCTTTCAATACGCTTGATGGACACATTACCCTGAAGGGTCATGGAGATCATCATTGGGAATTCATCCAAGGCACCACGGAATGTGTTGAAGAGGGCCAAAGCGGTAAAGGCGATGGAAGCCGTCAAGACGCTGGTCTCTGTATAAACGTAAAACACGGTGACCATGATAACAACCGGGATCATAAACCAGGCGTTCAGGATCCACATAAACATCATCAGACGAGAACGAATGGCACTCAGCTCGTTCTCTCTGGCTTCGATAATTCGCTTTTTGAACTCGCTTTCCCAAGCAAAGAATTTGACGATACGAATGGCGGACAAGAGTTCGTTCATCAACTTGAGACGTTTATCGGTTGCGGACATAACAGATTCATGCAATTTTTCAAAGCGGCTACTGATGAAATAAGTAATCGGCTGACAGAGGATCATCACAAGCACACCCCAAAGAGCAGCATTTCCCAAAAGCTTGTAAAGACTCCAGATGCTGATAATGATTTGTGTAGGGTAAGAGTAGAGGAAAAATATATAAGCTGCGATTTCTGCCACCTTTTGAGCGTCGACTGAAAGCAAGTTGTTTACGTTACTCTTCTTTTCGTCCTTGGGATCCTGTCCTTCTTCGGTGGTGGAGCCGCTTTGATCACGACGACGCAGGGACTTTGAAAATACTTCGCCGATAATGATAGATTGGATACGAATACCAAGCACACGACCAATGTAGAGACCTTGCTGGAGAAAGAGTGATTGGGCAGAATTAGTGACAAACAAGCCAAGAACATAAAAGAAAGCGGTAGATACAGGTTCGCCCTTGGCATCTTCAATATAAATAATGATCTTGTTCAAAAAGAAGGGAGGACCAAACAACAAGACACACCAGAGTGAGCAGTAAACCAATTGGATCAAAAGTGGGACACGGAAAGTATAGAGCAAAGTACGTACGATGCTCTTGGATGTTTTATGTTTGCGATAATTGGATAATGTATTCTTGGCACGATTGTCTGAAGGCAGTTCGACCAAATCAGCATCATTCAAAGTACGATTGTATCCTTCTTTCATCATCACATTCACCCAACTAAACATGACTTTTGAATAAAGTGAAGCCCAGTTTTCATTTGACAGCAAACGGCCCTACAAAATGCTTTTTTTTTAATATACACATGTGTTTAAAGCATTCAAACTTTACTGATTCAGTGATGATAGGTTTTAAGGGAGCATTTCTGGTTTCATTAATTACAATGATAATCAAGATAAGATTGAGAACCGTGGTTAAAATAGTAACCTTGTATCCCAAGATTATGTCGTGAACCATAATATAATACGATCTTGTATTAACCACATCACACATAAAATCCAAGACATAAAGCAGGTTAAGATGATTGCAAATAGTATTTGCCAATGTACTGTAGCTGGCAGAAAGGTAAATATTCACAATTGAAAGAACAGATGCATATGTCTAATCAATTGATTATTAGATTGTATAGTTTCACGCATTTATCAACTTACCCATAATGCAGCATGAGTTGTATAATCTGACAAGGTTTCTGATTGAGACCCTCCTATCAATGTGTACTTGCCCTGATAAATTTTTTGGATAGCAAAAGCATAAAGAGCCAACTGAGCAAGAGAAAAGGAGACTCTAGAGATGTTGAAAATAGACCATCGAGAGGAACCGATGGGTACATCCGTAGTGACTGTATCATCTGAAGCATTATCTGGACGAATAGCTGAGCCATAATGACCAGGTAGGCGCATATTTTTTAAAAGGGGTTCATACCCATTCTTTTTGGATTTGTAATATTTGACTGAAGCAAATAAAATGATCACAGCAGACCAAATGAGAGCAGTAATAGGAACCAGTCCATTGATCACTCTATTTGAAAATAACAAAGATAAGTCTCCCTTTTTCTTTTTGGTCTGCTTGTCTTACACTTCTCTAAAACAAGGAGTAAAATCATTATCTATCCACGGTTGCTAAAATGGAAAGCATTAATAAATTATTTTTTAGTTCATTATTCTTACGGATAAACTACAGTTGATCATAATTCTCTTGAATTAAGAAGAAGAAAAAAAAAAAATAAAAAAAAAAAAAAAATAAGAAAAAAAATTGTTGATTTTTAGTTTCAGTGCCTTAGAATAAAAATTCAGTTGCAGCTGTTACAGTAAAAAGCTTTATTACCGCAGTAAGTATGCTGACAAGATTAACCAAACCTAAGCACATCATCTGTTCTCTCTAGTTGTAAGAGATGACATAAAAAAAAATTCAGTTGAATAACAACCTTAAAACTACTCTATTATCATTTTAAGAATAAAGTTCAATGAATAAAGTTCAATGAATGAAGTTCAATGAATGAAGTTCAATTAGTGTTGTTTTTATCAATTTATACAAACTACAAAAAAAAAAAAAAAAAAAGGGAGAGAAGCAATCAGATGACATGGCTTAAGTACAATCACGCTATAGCACCAACAAACAATAAGATTCCTGGTATAACGTTGATCACATTTGTATACAAAAAGTAAACAAACGTACAGTAGATCCGTGACCACGATCATTTGTAAGCACGACCTGGAAAGTAATTTACACACACTCGTTTCTCTTTTCCAATAATCATCTATTTATTGTTTACTGATCTTGGATTATCCATGTCCGTAAACGCGCGTATGAATGCTAATTAGAAAATTCTCCAATTCAATATGTGTAACAAAAATCGTGCTTTTTTTTTTGCGTTACGGTTTCACGATTTAGAAAGCCTTATCTGTATTTGTTTTATTTATTTATTTATCTTTCGCGAAGAATTCATAAAAAAAAAAGGAAAACCAATAAAATACATGGATCAGTATACAAGTTTAGAATAAAGTGATGCATAATTGAAAAAGTTTTTTTTTTTTTTTTTTTTGCAAGTCAATTAGAACAAAGACTTAATCATTTGGTCCGAACTGCGGCAGTAAAAAAATAGTTCCAGAAAAAGCAATTGTGGTCTCTTTTGGAATACAGTCGTTCCAACGCCAAAGGGCGGCTTTTTGGAAAAAAAAAAAAAAAAGGCGGCCAACAAAAAAAATCAAAAGATGGCTTTTATTATCTCAAAGGGCGGTTCTGAAAAGACAGGTATTAATACCTGCATACTTTTCGTTTTTTTTTTTTTTTCTTCCTTGTGCTGTTTACTTTTGACACATCACTCTGTATTTTAGTCATATAAAGAAGATAACAAAACCAATACTTACAATAATATAAGACCATCAGTGCTTATATTCTGATTTCGTTATTGTTATTGCTTGTTCAACAGAGATCTACATTCAACAAAGGTACTATTCAGTAATGTAGTTTCTTAAGAGGAGAGGTATTCATTGATTCAGTCCTTAATAGCAATGGCTAAACAACTTGTAATAATCAGTAACAGAGTTATGATACATGAACATCCGAACCACCCATGGCAGAAATAGGAATGTTAGTCTTTAAGTTCAGGACACCAATGCGCAATCCTAGGGCCAAGAAAACATATATTCCCTTGGTCCATGAAAGAGAACCTGATCGCTGAATCCCTAAACAAGAATCACCTTGTTAGTCTTGCCCTATGAGCTGCATCAGTCTACTTTTACAAAAAAAAAAAGCACTACTTGATAAGCAGAAAAGAGTGGGTGACCTAAACCACAGACAGAGAATATGAAGAGCTACAAATGAGTTTTTTTTAGGGATAAACACCTGGTGCACATCAAATTTGGATGATAAATTAGCGTGACATCATCCTATTTTTTTTTTTTTTTTTTTTTTCAGAATCCAGTTTTTGCTTTTATTAGAAGAACATTTAAGCGCTTTTCATTATTAAGCGTTCAAAATTTTTAAACCAGAGCAAATAATTTTATAGGTGCGATCTGCTTTATTTTTTGGTGTGACAATGAGGATCAATACTGGTCTGACAATTTAGCCGTAGATTCCTGTAGTGAAAGCCAAAATTCTGATGCGATAGAAAACATTGTATTAAAAAATCGTATACAAAAATCTAATAAAAGCACCATATACAATTAGTTCAAACTTAACTATTCAACCTTATAAATACTTGACAATGTTTCCAACTTTTAGAAACTTTAATTTGACTTTGACCTACTCTGAACTTTACTTATTTTTGTTTTACTTTTATTTTTATCTTTATTTTTACTTTTACCTTCCTTGAATAAATCAATTATCCTCTAATTCTATTCTAAATACACTAAAGTGAAGTCCCTTGAAGCCAGTAATTTTCATTATAAGCCCCTTATTATTTCTTTATTATCTCTTTATATCTTTTTATTTTTTTACTTTATCAACACAACTAAGACTGATCTCCTATACAAGATCTGGTGGTCACTTAAACGAACAATATACTCTCTATTCTGAACTCAATATCAACTGATTGATACTTTATTCATAACTCAAACTTATACAACTACACTCTTAAAAAAAAAGAATAATAACCACGAATAAAAGGAATATAGTTATTTATCAGTTTTTTTTTTTTTTTTTCTAATTATCAGGAAATGGGTTAATTTGGTTATATAATAGGCTGAAAAAGATTCGGCAATCATCAGATGAATATTTATTGTAAACCTTTCTCTGCCGTTTAACTGTATTTGTAAACCTCCATGTTTGCATCTAACTCTAAGTCAGGTTCCTGCTCATTTTCATAAAACAAAGCCTCATTTTTAAAATTCGGTATCGTACATGAAAAGGAGATACGATCAAATAAAATTGAACGAGATTAATTGCACTCTATTATTTAAAAGACTGTCAGAGGGGGGGGGGGTTCATTTATATCTTTATTCAACTGATTTTCTTATATCACCTCCTATAACCAGAGCGAACAGATAATGTGCTTAGGTCCACTAATCTTGTCGGCGTACTTACTGCGATAACAACATTCAACAAAACTTTTACAACAACCTTGAATACATATTCTTTTTGAGATAATGTCTACACATCTAGCTGCTTCTGTGATATCAGATGCCTCATATTGGGATATATACTTTGCTGCTAAATGTAAAAGATCTTTTTTTAAAAGATATGCGTCAAAGCCAATGGATCTTGCAACCTCAGCGATATATAAAATAGCGCGCATGTTAAATGCTAAATAATGGAACGGCTGTGCTCTTTTTGCTTCAAAGGGTTGGTTTCCTGTCTTTCCATCTATTTGGACTGGCAGACTCTTTTCAAAAAAATCTTTGATACAAGTGACAAGCGCTGGCGATGAAGGATTTAAAAAACGTTCGATTGAAACTAGATGAACAACGCGCCATGTGTATATATTGTTTTTCGACTTTAAAGCTTGTTTGGCTACTGGACTTTGATAAAGCCATTTTAAGAAACATGAAAACCAGTGCATCATAGGCTCATGAATTTTACGATAGCCATCAAATTCGCCAATCAAAGGTAATACGTTTGCTACTCTGCACAAACTAGAACAAAAACAAAAGGGGGTATTAGTATTTTTTAAAAAAAAAAATTATTCTTACGCTCTAGAACTAATTATTCCTTCACCACGACCCATCCTTGTTGTATTTTGAGAACCCCTTACCAATTGAGCATAGTCCAAATGGCTATTCATTCGCGTAACTTCATGTAAAAAAAATGTTTTCAACAATGATACTGCATGTAATGCATATTTTTCCTCTTTAAAAAAATAATATCCAAGACACAGATACATCACATTCTCTGCAAACAACTCTAATTGCTGTTGGTCTTTTATAATTCCAGCGTCTAGCTTGTATATATCTTAGCATCCTACAATTTTAAAGTCTACAAACCTGGGTTTCTTTTGCCATCTTTTCTTATATATTTCGTATTTGGATCTGAAGCATTTTCCTATAAACACGCGCATATAAATCTTTTATCCCTCCCCCCTCTTTTTTTTTTTCAACTACTCTTTCATGATACTTACTGGCCACCAGTACCTAAATTATACATTAAACTTTTTGTCATTAAGTTATCTATATCTTTACGGTGCATAGCTAAGAAAGTCTCGGACATCCCCTGTGGGCGCTATGTGAGGGTTCTTTTTATCAAATGTTATGCTGTAAGGTCCGTTTTTTAAGGCACTATCGGCAAGTTGTAAAAGACAAGCAAGAGCTTCATTAGAACCATTCGAGTTTTCCAATGTTTCGCCTTTATTGTTTGGTAGAGAAATGTACTCCATGTCTGGCCTTCTTGGTCCCATTTTGTAAAATAAAAGTGATTAAAAAAAAACATTCAATGACAATAATATAGTGACGGAATCTGCTTACGTAAGCTGTTAATTAAAACAGCAAAAAATGTATTCCCTGACGGGGAATCGAACCCCGGCCATGTCGGTGAAAGCGACAGATCCTAGCCACTGGACCATCAAGGACTTGATATGTTGTCACGACGTTGGGTGGTTTTTAATAAACTATCCCAACTAGTTTCCCAGTCACAGCCCGAGCCGGCCTTGCGCCAATCTAAATATCTGATAGTTGAAAAGTATAAATTGAACGAATTTAATAAAGACTGAAGGACAACCTTTTTTCCGCACTTGTATTTTTTAACCAACCAGGCAGACAGTAAACCACTTAGTGGAGTACCTTCAAAATCCTGCTTTATCTGCAGAGTACCTTATCAATGTTACACTAAGTAGTTAAAAATATATATACATTAAATTTGTTATTTTCAGCCAATCAAATAACGTTCCGTTTCGGGCCGTTTAAATTTAATTTAGTTTGGTTGTATTTTTATTCTTAATTTTTGCATGAACAAAAAAAATATATCACAAAATCTTTGCAATTTGATTAAAAAACTTGCATTATTACAATAGTCTTTTTTGTCTAGTGTAATAATTATCAGTCTTTTTCTTTTGTCCACGTATTTCTGTCTTTAGGATTTTACTTTGACTAAACGCGTCAATAAGTTAAGTATACATCAATAATATAATAGATGAGTTATCTTTTTTTTTATGATATAATTTTGAATAGCGTTGTTAATTATTTCAAATAAACATATTATGACAGGAGTGGAGACAAATAAAAAGGACTCCTTATTTTTCATTCTATTTTTTTTTTTTTTCTATGTTCTGCGTTGTAGAAACCCGCAAACTTAATAAAAGATTCCTTTTGTTATAAAAGTAGGAAAAAACAGACAAGTAAAAATATAATGAAACAAAAAGATACCTGTTTATTATTAGTCTATTTATAGTTTCTGAGAAGTGTTTTTTCCGATCTAAATTATGCAATTGTTTGCTGCCCATGATTGATCCCATACTGGACGTTTGATATCTTTATCAGCCTGATATGATCATTGCTCCATGTGAGAACTGGAATCATCATACAATCGTATGGGATCGGATTCGAATTTGTTGCAGAATAATCTGATCTCTAGTGCCATTCACAATGTGCATCAATAAATTAAAGTATCTGTTAATCATATGGATTGGGATATGTCAGGACGGTGAGATCAAGTAATTATTTAATAGCTGATTAGGGCATAATCTGTACTCAGTCTTATAATATTTCTATCAATATTTACTCATTCACAACACCTTTGGTAAAGGAAAAGAGATTTTTTAATTGAGTTTCCAAGTATATCTTGTAATATCATTCTAGGCATGCCGATTCTTGACTGCATAAAAACTAAAGATTAGATAATGACCTACCATTTTTTTTAGACAGTGAAAATGTACTTTTAACATAAAGGGGGTAGCATAGAAAAACTATGTATTGGCCATAGATAAAGGAAATAAAATGGAGATAGACCCACATTATCAATAATGGGAATTGAACATGCTCCAAGATAAACATAGGGAAATTTAACAGTATCACTTATTGCAAACTATTCTTTGCGTTATGATATCTGTTCACCAGGCTTTGGACCTAATCTATTCAAAAGATTATTGGCATTGGCTGTTAGTAAAAGAAAATGGCGAAAAACGAAAAAAAAAAAAAAAAAAAAAAAAAAAAAAAAAACGTGTTTCTCTGATACTCTTTTTTTTTTTTTTTTTTCAAAACCATATCATCTCTCTTTCTTATGAATACTCAATACTATCTATTCGACGCTCTCTACTCAATACTCAACACTTGATGCTCTCCATATGCTGCTGTTTACTCAATGTTACCTACTTATCAGTTCTACAAGTCTATCTATCTATTGACTATCACCAAAACTGCCTGCTATTCATATTCATTGCGCTTATTTTCTATGTTCATCACGCTACTGTCTTTGATCAGTTTAGTGCATCCATTATACCGTTACATTTATTCTATCATTGTATGATCTATTCATCCCTAACTCTGCATTTTGGATCACGAAGAGGGGAGGTTTGAAATGTAGGCCTTATCAGGACTATTGTCGAGCACCTCACATTCCAGTTTGCTATATAGGAGGTGCCTGTACTGGAGGAGACAGAGGACTGGCAGGTTTTGTAAAGACAGCAAAGTTTGAATCTAGAGTACATGTTTGATAAATTATTATTATTATTTTTTTTGCTCACTTCTTTTAATGTCTATAATTGTCTTTTTTTTTCTTTTCTTTTCTTTTCTTCTCTCTTTTTAATAATTAATTCATCTAAAGATACAATTCTTCTTTTTCACTGAAAGTCTTTCACCTTATATCTGGCTCAAATGTATATTTACAGTCGTTCCACTCTCAATTTGAGGGTTTTTTTTTTTTAAAAAAGTGTGGATTTTGAAAAATTAAAAGTCCAATGAGACTTTATTTTCCTGATCATTTTTACGGATATCATCAGTAAAATCAATGGATATGATTATGACTTACACAATTGACAAAGTAATTCTTTAAATGTTGACTTATGTTTTGGAGAGGTTGGATTGAAATTTTGTGTGCAGCATCAACAATTTTTGTTTCTAGTGTTCCCAGTGCTGTGAAGCTTATGACGTCTAGTTTTATCTTTCACTAATGCTCAAAATTTCTCAATTGGTTTAGGCTCTGGTAAATAAGGGGGAAGATGAACAAATTTATAGTTCCTGTTTCTTCCTTTGACAACTTCTTCCATTTGGTTTAAGGTATGGATTGGTGTATTGTCCATAATTAAATAAGATTCCCTCATTTCGTGGTGCTTATCCATTATATTCAAAGTTTCATTTAAAAATCTTAAACGATGGCCGGTAGTTGTGCCCTTAGGTCCTTTCTGTTAGGAAGTCACGTCGGGAGGCTTTCTCTTTTTACCATCTTGGTCCTTCTTACTTTTGGTTGCACTTCTAGTATACGAATACTTAAATTTACTACACCAACAGATGATATAACCCCAATAATTGAATGTGATGGTGCTTCTGTTACAGGAATCGTCACCACTGCTGTTTTTTCCTTTTGAAGCCTACACTCTACTTAATTTCAGGTTTAAACTAAAAGAATTACTACGCGCAGAACAAGATTAACTCGCGCACAACAAACCGAGCTTATATTTTATCTCATTTTAAGATGATAGGTATATGCACCATACTTTTTCACTGTGAAATGTATGTGCTGTTGTTTTCATAATGTCCTTTATATTGTTATAACAGTGATTAAATCACCTTATTTTCTTTTCCAATTCTCCTGTTTCATATAACGGGCACCGATCAAGTTATTTCTAATCAAAAAATATTATTTAAAAAACTTGTGACAAGAGAATATAACAGCATTGATGAAACAAAAGACACATTTGGTAAGCATACCTTATTGTGACTCAGTTTCCCTATTGCCACACAAAGAACTGTTAGTCTTGATTGTGTTCATTCAGGTGCTAAAAGAGAACACCAAAAAGAAAAGTGTAAGTACATGGATCCTTTATACTCTATATAAACATATTTTTAGTGCATATCGTTGAAGAAGAGACCGAACCAAGTTCCAATTACGTTTGTAGCAATGGCATAAAGAGGCCTAAGCCTAAAAAATATCAAAGAAAAAAGAGTGCCCTAGAGTATATATGCTTTTTGTACCAAAGCCGATGGTAACAAATGGTCGGTTAGGATGAAGAACCCCAATATTGTTTCTCACAGCCATTCAATTGCGACTGATAAGAAGATATATCACACCTATCGTAAGATGAATGGTGATCAACAAGTGAAAATCACTGAGATGCTGAAATCATATGTAAGGCTAAGCCAAGTATGTTTCTTACAGCAAAGCATTCAATTGAAAAAGCGCGTCGCTTCCCTGAGGTAGTAGTCATCGACACGACGTTTTAGGTGAATTTAAATCAACTGCCAATTGTCAATATTGTAAGAGCGAACCATCTTTCTTCAGAATATGGATTTGGTAGTCTCAAAACATTCTTTATTGCAACAATAATTGTATCAGATGAAAAAAAAAAAAAAAAAAAAAAAACAATTACCTTCGACTGGATATTGAGAATATCATAAAACAAAATATGGAATGAGGAAAACATTCCCGGAGTTTTTGTTACCGATGATAACAAAGCTCTCGGAAACTCATCGGAAAGTATTTTTCAAAAGTATCTAGAACCTCGTGTGCATGGCACATCCAAATGAACTTAAGGCCAAATTCACTACCGCTTTTGCCGAAGAAAAAAAAAAGTCACTTTTTGAAGAATTATGTCAATCCTCTAATATAGTGTACTGACAGAAATAAATTTGATGAAATTGTTACCCTTTGCAGATCTGAATGTAAAGAAGCTAAAAACAAATAAAAGGGGAATTAACTATAATTGTATCTTGAAATGTAAGATCATGTAAAACGATTATAAGCCTTTTATTTGCCAAATTTTACTATTGTGTCGTAGACTCCTCAAGTACATATAACTGTGAGGAGGCCCTTGAGTTGAACACCATGTTCATCTTGATGCGTGTTCTGTCCAAAGAGTTAAAGGTGTTCATTGGAATATTAAGCAAATACTGTCTAAGACAGGGCCTTTGCTTAAGATGTTTAAATCTTTTGATGCATACACGAAAGAAGAGGTAAATACAAAAAAAAAAAAAAGTTAAAAACGATCTCAAAATCTATTCGACTTTGTAAATCGCACGGTCTCTTAAAAAGATCAACATGGAAACGCTGACCACTTGTGCGATTAAAGATGAGAGAATCAGCACTATACTAAAAAAGAAAGAATCCCAGAAAAAGTTACCAAAAGAGATTATTTGTATTTAAACATCATGAATTGATTAAAACTTAATTGGAAAAAGCCAAAATTACTTGAAAAGTATTATAATCTGCTCCAAAGAGAAGCAGCATAGGACTGCATGATTTCAACAATAATAGTAGTATTTTTTGATTTAATTTTGAAAGAAAAGGATTTTTTTTCTTTGTTTTCAAAAACAAAGCCAAATGAGACTAGGTTGCATAAGAGTCATTTTTGAACTGAGAAATACCATGGTTTGATTACTCATTAAGGAACATTTTAACAAAAAGTCCAATAATTGTGTGAAAATTACCTGATTTATTTGATGGTTTTCTTTTCCTTCGTTCGGCTCGAGCATACACAGAGAAAAAAGAAACAACCTGGGTCCTCAAAACGGACCGGTCTAATATGACAAACCAATTCAAAAAAAAAAAAAAAAATCGAATTGTAGTAGACCAGCCTAAAGCTTCTGTTCGATTAAAAGACAGGATAGTAAGTGATGACATTTTTGGATTTTAAGAAATATGTTAGATACTTTATCAATATGATGTACATTGCTATTTGTAATTAAGAATACACACATATTACAAAGTTATTTCGTAAGGAAAGATAGTTTGTGTAAGTTTCGCGGAAAAGAAGCTTCTCCTCTCCTTCCACAACAAGCCGCATTACGATAGCGAGCAAATTTTAATGGAATCGGAGGATGTTTTCTCTTTGAGTCTATTTGAATAGATAGGTAATACGCTACTTGTCTAACCATAGCACAGGCAAGTCAAAGCCTTTGAATACGACAAACTTATCCATAAAACCTGAGCTAACAAAGGTTGAAACATACATCATAGCTAAGAAAAATACAAATATTAGCTTTATCATGAACATTAAAATGAAAATGATCGATGAATGAGAGTTTAAATAAATTGTGTAAAAGAGAAAGATCTTGTGCAATATTTTAGTTTTGTTGAGTCCCCAAAAGTACCCGGAGCTAACCAACATGGTGAAAAAAATACTTTGCCACATCTAAGCCCGGTAGCCATGGTTTGTATGTATTTTCTTATCCTCTTTTAAAAAAGTTGGCAGATATTCGTATAAATTTCAACAGTTATCAATTGTAGATCAAAGATGAAAGACATAGATGGTACAAAGAGTCGAGAACGCGGTTAATGTCCAAAAGAAAAAGTGTGTCACTGCAAGGGTTCACGGACCAGCTTTCTCAAGGACGCGCACTTAAAGCAAGTAGCACAAAGGGCTATATAGCTCCATGACTCATTCCTCTGTCAAGATCGACTCTAAACACGTGCTCTCAGTTGGGTCAATGGAGGGGTATTCATTGTGATAAAGAGATATATAATATGCTGAATATAAAGTGATTGTCGGATTTTTTGGGGCTGATGTACTACAATCAAATAATAATAACTGAACGAAACCGTGAGCTGTGCACATGGATCATCTCCATAAAGTATAAAGCGGTGACAATAAGAAAACGGGGTTTTCTCTCTCTTTCTTTAGTGTATATAATCTCATCTGTATTTATTTCATGTCTATGATAAAGACTCAACATTCTCATCATTGGTCCACCAGTTCAAGTGCATCTTCTTATTCCTCTAGCTTTTCAAGTCTATCTTCTTATGAACATGTCTTATCACCCATTCACAATGAACTATCAGATACCCCTTACACATCTTGGAATATGAACACCTTTCATATGTCACTCCCACTGAACGACAGCTTCAAGCCACGTAAAAAATATTCAAACACGGATTTCAAACCAACACGTCATATCCTTGCCGACTCTACTTGGTCAGATCGTTCCTTGAAGTGGTATCAAAGGGTCTGGAAACGTTTTAAAAAGTCTAGACCAAAGTCCGAGCCTGTCTGGTACACCCAATATAAATCTCCTTATCAACAATAAAACACATTTCTTTTATACATTAAAAAGGATTTGCTGCCAGTATTCTAATTGAAGGCGGTGTTCGAACCATTTCAGTTGTCAATGTCACTTTTACTTTGTCCAGCGCTTGGATAGTCTGTCTAGAAGCTTTCCAATCTATCTTCAGTATACGTCTTTCTGAATCATATTCATGATCACTGATTGGAAGACTGGCCAGGTGAATGCGTCTCTCTAGTCCAAATTCAGGCAGTGAGACATCAAAGGAGTTCTCCATCACTGCAATCACACGCGCTTCATACATCCTTGCCGGCTTGGAATCGAGGTAAAGAGCAAGCGAGAGTAACTTGCCCTGATGATTGACGTCTATGCTTGCTTCCTTCTTTACATTACAATGCTGTGCAAGCTTTTGAATGGTATCACTCGCCAAATAAAAATGTTTTTCTATTTGAAAATTAGTTTTCTTCCATCACGTATCCTTTTTACCTCCAGATAAAGCGGATTCTAGTTGACGATGTACAATAACATCTACATATCGACGAAGTGGAGCAGTAAAGTGTGTAAAGAGAGGCGCGCCAGTAGAAAAATGAGAGTATTTTGAAATATCAAATGCTCCCGCACAAAAGTATTTGGGTGGTTCTATAGTCTTGAGTACTAAGATAGAAACTAATTGACGCAGCTCCAAATCTTCAATATTTTCGACAGACATTTGAAGCGTCTTTGCGTTGATTGTATCCAATGTGACATTTAGGTAGGTAGAAGCATATTCTTTGAGCTCGTTCTTTTTTAATTGTATAAAAAAAAGGAAAAAACAGATTAGACAAAAAAAAAAAAAAAAAAAAAAAAAAAAAACTCTTGTTTGTAACTTACTATCTTTCTGCTGTCTGGAGGTGATTGACGACGTAATAAAGCTTGATCGGGATATTGACTAGCTATCTTTTGAGCTACACTTTGGTTGGCTAGGAACAGAAATTCTTTCACAATCTTTGCATTCTCATTCTTGTGAGTAATCGTTGCTGTTGCAGGTGTCTTGGGATCATTGTATACTAACTTTTGCTTGAATAAGCCCATTGCCTGACTTGTGTACCGGCTTTTATAAAGATGAGTAGCTAATTGGTGTAGTAAACGAACATCACTATCAATCTTCTCTCCATGACTTTCACTACCGCTCAATATATGTTCAACATTACTGTATGTGAGTTGTGCTGTAGATCTAGAACAATAAAATTCAGTAACGAGGGGAAGGGTGATATTATTGGATCAATATTATTACCTGACTACAGTCTTTCCAAACCATGTATCCAGTACTATACCTTCTTTATCAAGCTTCCAAACAACAGACATGGCCGGTCTAAAGAAAACGTCAAAAAACGGCTCAATATGTATATATATATATATATGTATATATAGCTTTCCTTGTTTCATTTAAAGCAAAACTGGCGGAGTTTGCTAATTCTGTGGGTAACATGGGTACTTCCTTAAAATCCAAATTGACTTGAACACCTCTCGCTCTAGCTTCTTTGTCTAAAGGTGAATGCGGTTTGATAAAGTGAGACACATCGCATACATGAACACCCACTTCAAATGTATTATCGTCTAAACGAACAATCGATAAACCATCCTCAAAGAGAGTGCTTCCAATAGGATCAATTGTGATCATACTGCTGTGTTCTTCTAATGTTAGGTCCCGACGATTGTCTTTTTCAGAAGGTGAAAAGCTGTCAGGAACACACTGCATCACAGGTTCTTCAAACGGCATGTCGGTCACATTGGCATCAGCCAAGATGGCCTTGACTTGAACATTCAAATCAGTGATGATGCCTAGTTCTTTATCAAGTGTACCGAATGGGTGCAGCGAGGTAATGGGCCATCTTTTAATAGCGCCTACAAATAAACGATTGGAGTATGCTTCTGAGTTATCCACAAAATCCTCAGGCACTTGCTCTATAGGGATAGCAATCAATGGAACACGTTTATCTGTGGCTTTAAACCAAGCAATTCTAGGCGCCTCCTTTTTAGACTTGTCTTCTTCTTCCTGAGTGCGCTTATTGTTGGGACGAGACAATGTCAAAGTACTAATATCAATAAAATTAAGCACCTTTTCTTATAAGTGTGTCCTTACCCTGAGAAGACTTGATTTTGAGCTCTTTCCAAGATAGCCACCACCACTCCTGCGTATTTTGGTCTCACCACATCAATTTCTTCATCACCTCCCAGCATGATTTCATTTTCATCTTCTTCGTCCGGTAATCTTGTCTGTCCATGATTACGTGCCAACTTGGCATCTTCCTTTTCCTGTTTTTCACGCAAGACTTTTTCCACGTTTACCAGCCTGACTGCAACACCATCTCCTTCCAACGCGCGGTTTCTATCTCTAGAGCCACAAATATAAATATCACAACCATTTAATTCATCACAGGTCACATAGGCGTCATTACGGTTTCGTTTGTTGACGCGTAATAATCCACGCACTAGCTGTCGCGATCTGAAAAGAGGTGTAAGTGCCGAAAAAGGTAGATGAGCAATAAATAGTGGTCGACGTTGATGAGGGTTGGCATCGTCTCTAGAAAAATTAACACGCGTAGGTGTAAAAGGCACCAAGGAAAAATAAGAGGGCTTGACTAGATGGTTAGTATATGTCTTTTCATAATTTTTTTCTACCTTTCCAATCTTCAGATTGACGGGAATTACGATTCTTACCCAAGACTAAGCTCAAGGCCTTGCTGTTCATAACAGATCTCTTTGTGCTGTCTGACTCGTTCAAGACAGGAAGCTGAGAAGATCGCTTTTCTCGGGGAAAAGTACCCATCAGTTTAGCTTCTGCTTCTGCTAGAGCAGATTCTCTTGACGCATTATTGATCGGTGGCAGGTTCTTGAGTGAGTTGATGACATCCTTAATGTTATCGGTATTGATCTCCTCTTTAAGTGTTTGCAAACCGGCAAAACTGCATCTACTGTTACTATTTCTACTGTTATTGAGTGAACTGGTGGATTTACTAGATGCAACCATCAGATCCGAGTTTCGTAAACGATATCCTTGCATTGGAACCGGCTTATTTCTATGATCCTGAGAAGTACGCTTCTTATCTGAGCTTTTTCCAATCTATTTCTGGGTCATTATTTCATTCTTTTAGATCTTTTTTTTTTGTTTTGTTTTGTTTTTGCTTACCTCAGGAAAATCAAATAAACCTCTTGTGCTTTCAGGAGCTGTTTGTTGTTCTAAATTCTCGTACTCCATGTAAGTTTTCCTTTTTTTTTTTGGTGGGGTAAATGAAAGAAGAAAGGTTAAAATACCACTATTGCGAGCAAAATAAAGTACTTCAATGTTGTGAATTACAACTCCTCTCCCCATCAAATTTAGGTTGCTCTCAAAAAATCTACCTAGCCTTTATAGCCCCGAAATGGAAAGTGTCACGAAGCTAAAGAAAAAAAGCCAGGAAGGTTTTGCTTGAGAGCAGCCTTAAGTTAGATTTCTACACACTTTCGAAAAAGATGAGAAAAACCGGGATTTCCAAATCACTTAGTTCTGTTAAGCTCATAACACCGTCAGTCCTGTAAACCCTTCACTTGTTTACTTCATATTCCATTCTCTTCAAATGTACCGTCATAGCAACACGTTCCTCTTCACCAGGAACGAAATATGGCACGTACTTATTCTTCTTCATAGCATCGACTATTGCCCAAAAGCAAGAAAAGAACATGTTTGTATTATATATAACTTCTGAGTGAGACAAGGATAGCCTTTTCGTATAAGCTTTGGCCCTGATCTAGATAACAAAAAATAATTGGGGAAATAAAAACTAAGCCCCGTGGCTTTTGATGTATCTTTCTCTCTAATTTTATTGAAATCTCAATAGTCAGCAGCCCAGCCATTGTCCTTTAAGAAATCCTCAATCGCTTCTCGAAGCGATAAATTAGGTACAAGATGAGTTTCGTTACAAGCTTTACGGGTGATAGGATCGAAATAGCCGTTTCGCTTAAAGTGATCTAGTACAGATTGGCGTTCATAAGTAATTCCATCTAAAAAAAGTTAGTATTATTAACTGTACGCTATATTATTACCTGGCGTGAATACTGGATCGTGCATTATATTAAAGGATATTTTATCCAGATAAGCATCAGGTATTTCCCTTTTCTATATGTATAAAAAAAAAAAGATTATTATTTAGCACATACTCATTTCATCTTACAGTGGCATTTTCTATTGATTTGACAAACACACTTTCCACTTTTCTTAATTTTTCGTTCTACAGAATTAAAGCCTTTTCAGTATTTGATTGTCTTTGGTATACTTTACTGTGTTGTATTCTATCGTCTCGATTCCTTCCTCGTCGGTCTCCTTTTCCAGCATTTCGCTCTTTTCCTTTTCAATCAAACTCTTTACGTATCGCAATAGTTCAGACTCCTTTTCTAATCGAATCGCCTCATCATCTTCCCACTTTTTTTTTCTAGCAAACAATAATGCTTGAAGAATATCATTGACGTACTTTACTTTTTGCTGAATAGCCAACTCATATCCAACCTTTAGCTTGTTCAATGCTATACTCATTTTTGGGTTAATAAATATAAATGGTTACTATCTAACCTTCTGTATGTTGCTTTTTTTCGGTCAATGCTTGCCCAAGCTAACATATAGGAAGATGATTAATTAAAATAAAAAATAACTATGTCTGTTTTACTAGATAATATCCCTTCACTACCATCACCAAAAAATCAATGAGTTTTCCTTTCTTTTTTTTATCAATTACAGTTAAATATTCAAACCTATGCTTTGATCCAATTCAATTGCTCTTCTACAATCGATGACTACTTGGTCATACTTTTCCAACTTATCCAAAAAAAATTAATGTAACTGCCTAATCTTTTTTAAGTCTTTTATATTTACCTTCAAGTAGCATAAAGCTCTGTTAGTATAGTAAACAGGTATACCTGAATCCTTTATCTATGGGTGTTTTAGAAATAAGAGAAAAAAGAGTTTGACATGTTGACTGTTACAATGGCAGAAGTATATTCTTTTATGGCCTCTTCAAACCGTTTCTCGGCAAAGAATTTATTTCCTAATTTTTTTTAGAGTTTTATCTTTTATATTTAATAAACTATACCATTAGCTTTATGTTGTTCTGCTGTTGACATAGTTAAAAAAAAAAAGAAAAAAAAAAAAAAGGGGGTTTTTCAGCATTTTTTTT